>LOEQ01003146.1:58495-75305 GCA_001685075.1 Bramus lutescens | reverse complement strand
AAAGAAAGAAAGAAAGAAAGAAAGAAAGAAAGAAAAAGAAAGAAAGAAAAAGCAAGCAAGCTGGGCATGGAGGCATGGAGGTGTGCTTAGATTCCCAGTGCAAATGAGGTAGGGACAGGTGAACACCTGATACTTCCTAGACAGTCAGCTAAGCCTTTCCAGGGAGTTGAGAACAGTGAAAGACTGTATTTCAAAAATAAAAACACTGGCAGCATCTCTAGAAAAAGATCCAAGGTTGATTTCTGGCTCCACAAAAGTTTACCCACACATAGGAATCTGTGTACACACCTAGACATTTTTCTCCCCACAAAAGAACTCTTGAAGAAGTATGAGATTAGATATGATCTTTCTTTCCCCTTTATTATTTATAAAATGTGGATATGATGTATGTCTTGTTGAATTTATTTGGGGAATGCAAATAATGACATTATTTTAATATCATACTCTCTTAACTACAAAACCATTGCTGTCAATCAATAGTCAGTTGTTATGAACAGAAATAACTGGAACCAGTAGTTGCCTTACAGAAGAAAATGATTGTATTGCATAAACAGTTAATCTTCCCTAAGGATTCTGTCAAGTTCTCTTTCTTCTGTTCTTTGCATATCTGTGTTCAGAAAGCAAACATCGGGAAGCTGGCTGACAAACCAATATGATGACTAATTGAATTGCTTGTTAAATTCCTCCATGTTAGAAATGCTAGCCATACCTAAGTAACTTTATCACAAATATTTCCTGTAATATTTTTTAAACGTCCACCTAAAGTGAAAAATATTAGCAAGAAAATCTCCACAAAGTGAGTTTAGGGCCAAATATTAAGAGTGTATATACTGTATCTCAGAAAATGAGAAGAAAGATTTTTGAAATTCTAAGCATTTAGAAGAACAGTGACAATGGAGGCACCTTATTTATTAAGGATATGCATTTATGTTTAAGACCATCTTAAAAAGTGTTTCTAAATGTTTTGTGTTCCCCAGGAGCCCATACTTAAAGTGTCTGTGCACTTGTTTAGATGCTCTATTATTTGGACCTAGCTGAAACACATCCTTTTTTCCTCTTGAATTTCTTTAAATCACACTGCGGGCTGTTAAAGGCTCGGAGGAACTCCCTGGGCAGAGAGTGGCTATGTGGAGCTAGAGTTTTCCAAAGAAGCTGTCATGATCTGTTGACTCAATGATCCGTTAATGACACCTGAAGGCACACAGCAGAGGCTACTCAGCTTGGAGCTGCTCGGGGATGGCTGCTGAGGATACAGGTGCACTGCAAGGAGCACCCAAATCATCCATTAAGGTTGCTTTTATTAGTGACTTTTGCTTACAAAACAGGGCTCTGGGGGAGCATGATTCAGTGTAGCAAAGCCCCAACAGCTCAGAAGAGCCACACTGTTAAGGACCAGCTGAAGCTTGTTATTATAAAGAAAAGAATGGGCAAAGTACCGCTGTTTCGGCTTTCAAAGATTCCTGTATTCTTTTACTGGAAACTTTTAAGAACAATGGTTTTTACCATCCAGCCCCACTCCTTTTTCTAACAATAGAACGTGTTAAAGAAAAAACACTTCTCTGTCTCTTCTTGTAATAAACTGAGATGAATTTTGGTTTGCTGAAAAAAGTAATCAATGCTGAGGCATAACTCTAAAAAGATTAAGAAGATGTCGCTGCAAGCAGTGGTAATGAGAGATAAATTAAAAGAGAGATGAAATAAAAAATTCTTAAAATTCAATTTATAGAGTTCTCCTATTCAGCTCACAAGGGATGTAGTGTTTATGTATACTGCTGCCCTAGCTTTATATGAGATTAAACAAAACAGAATGCCTTCGTCAGTTATGCAAGGGCTTTAAAAACTATCTTTCATTCTTATTCTAATTGTAGAGTAATAGTAACAGATGCTCAACTGTTCTAATTCATCCTAGGACTGTGTTTATGGAATTATTCTGCCTGTAACTGCAGATTGCTCAGTTTTACGATTGGAGAGCATCTTTTGTCTCTTCCTAGAGCAAACTCTGATCCAAAGTTCACTGAACTAACGCAGCATCCACTTGTTAATTCTTATATACACCCGCTTTGCATTTTTATCATTCAATATCTTTTTCCAGAACTGGTTTTGCTTATTTAAAATTATATGTACTGTCGATGTAATCTTATTAAGTTGTATGGGTGAACTGCATATCAATCTAAAATGAATTTATATCATAGATTTAATTTGGTTTATGAAAGAGAGACCAACAAAAATGGTGAGAGTTAATTGACCCAGTATTTATAGAACCAAAATATGTATAGGAATTGACACTGTGATGTTAGAATGATGGATACAATCAATGCAAATCAGGCGCTCCTACAGGACAAAGTATTCTACAAGACAACCTGCAGCGTTTGACCTTAGTATAGAATAAAAGTAGATAGTATCTCAAGAGAAGTTGCAATCTTCTGAAGAAATAAGGAAAATTTTGGAGGGATCCACTGCTGATTTTGCAGAATACCACTGATGGGTATATACACAGATATCATTTTGCTTATTTCTTATCCATCTGTCAAGGTCAATTTCCATGCACCTTCCACTGAAGTCTTTATATCCCCCCAGATGGAAGTCATTTCTTCAGCCAAGGAATGCTGGTAGCACATGTAATATGTTCAATGCAGAGCTGGTGAGTGAATAATTGTATTCTGCCACTCTGGGGGCATATCACTCCTTGAGCAGAAATGGCTAATTAAGAACATAATTAAATTTTAAATTATAGCTGGAGAAATTACACTGCATAAGAGAGATAAATTAAGATACATAATGGTGCAGTTACCAGGTATATGTTCTTAAAATGAGTAAATGTGCTGTGAGAAATAATTGACTTGCAAAGTGCTCTTCCTTTCGACTTCACATTCCCCATCTCATCTTTATGCTCTGTCTTTGGACTCCACATAGTGCCTCATCTCCTCTGCAATCATCTTTTTGTTCTACCCTTGTTCCACAAAACTGAAAAACAATCTTTAAAATTTCAATTTGGTCACTATCCTGATCAGACAATTTCTGACTGTCTCAGAGAAAAGCACAGAACTTCATGGATTTTAAGTAGCTGTTTCATGACCTTCCATGCAATTATTCATATATATATATTCATATTCATATTCATATATATATGTAGTGTTACTTTAAAATTGGCTGATAACATTGTATGTTTTATCTCATAAAACATGATGCTTTGGACTGCATATGCATTACAAAATGGACACACCTAGCTAATTAATGAACACACTACCTCACTGTTACAAGTCTTATGAAAAGAGGACCTATGTTCCCCCTCAATTTCCAAAAATACTCTGTGTCATCATTAACTCTAGTCACCTTTCTGCATAATAAATATTTTGAAATCTATTCTTAACATTGAATGATGCTGAATTTTCTATAAGGCATTTTTCTGTGTTTACTGAGATGCCTTTATGACTCTTAACCTTTATCTATTGATGGAATATATCTCAAAAATTGACTTGCCTATAAAGCCTGCTGTGATTCTTTACATGAAACTTACATGATAATGGTAAATGTCTTATATGATACTTGTTCATGTTTGACTTTATTGTGTCAAGAATTTTTAAATTCATGTTAACCCATATGATTTATTGCTTGCTTATTTTTTACATCTTTGTCTTATTTTGGAAACAGAGTGTACTGGCCCCATGGAATAAGTCTTTTAAACTCCTCCCACCAGAACCTGTCCCTTTTGTTTTTTCGAGGTTTGAGAATTGTCATTGCAAGTTGACTAAAAACGCTAGGGAGATTGCTCGGTGGTACATACCTTTGTTGCTTTTCCAGGAGATCTGGCTGGGCTTCCAGTGTCAACATGTCTCAGTTCACAAGGGTATGGTACTCCAGTCCCAGTGGCCCTAATGCACTCTTTTGGTCTTTTTGAGAACTGAACATATGTGGTACCCAGACACATGCAGCCCAAAACACCC
Organism: Bramus lutescens; assembly: GCA_001685075.1. Taxonomy (NCBI): domain Eukaryota; kingdom Metazoa; phylum Chordata; class Mammalia; order Rodentia; family Cricetidae; genus Bramus; species Bramus lutescens. The sequence goes on along the minus strand of LOEQ01003146.1, from coordinate 71,361 downwards.
AAAACATAAAATAAAGTGACTAAAAGATTGTTGAAATTTGGCATACAACCACTCAGGTGGGTTTTTCATCATTGGACGATGTTCTATTTTGTACTCAATCTAATTATTACAGGTTTGTTCTATGTGGTATGTGTTTGCACAGTTGAATTTTGGCTGTCATATCTTTTGGTATCTGAAAAGTTATCCATTTGACCTAGGACTTTTAGTTTGTTTAACTGTGATGATAACATTTTCATAATGCTAATCTATAGAATTCATTTATTTTCAGTCATAGGGATCAAACACAATACCTTGTACATAATACATAAATATTCTGTTGCTGAGCTGGACCACTAAACCATCTATTCACCATTTTCAGTTCTGTTGATTGGCTATGAGATTGCTATTTTTCTTTGATTTTATTTATTTTATCAGTGTCTGTTTGTTCTCAGTTTAATACTTAATCTTATATTTTCAAATAACCTATACTTTGCAGCATTGAGTGCTTAATATTTCATTTAGTTTTGTTCTTATGTCTGTTATTTCTTTCAGTTTAGACACCTTGGTTTGGTTTCTTCCTATTTTTCTAAATCCTAGAATGAACAGCTCATTTAAAGTCTATCATATTCTTCATTTCTCTGTAGGCATTTCTGCAGGTAAGCTTTTGTCAACTTCACACAAACTAAAGTCACCTGGAGGAAAGGTATACAAATAGAGCAATTGCCTATGTCAGATTGGCCTGTGATCATATCTGTGTCGTTCTTTATCTATTAATGATTAATGAAGAAAAGCACAGCCATTGTAGGTTGTGCTGTCTGTGTGCAGTGACCCTGGGTTTTGTAGGAAAACAAACTAAACCAAATGTAGCACTCCTACATGGTTTCCATTTTATCTCCTGTCTCTAGGTTCCTTCAGTTCCTGGAGTTCCTTGACTTTCTACTGTGAACAAGTATAATCTAAAATCTGAAGTAACTGTTTCCTCCGTAGTTTTATTTTGGTCAGTGATTTATCACAAAAACAGCAAGCAACCAAAAACAATACCCATAGCTATAAATGTTCATCTTTTCATTTCTGCCTTTTTAGCTCCTAGCAATTTTATTTGTGTTTCTATTTATAAAATTTATTAGCCCTTAAGTTCTAGTTTTACTCACTGTTAATAGAAAAATGAAGTTTATGATCTCAACACTTTTTGTGAATTTATTAAGATGTTTTAGACTTTGTAGCTTAATATATATGCTCTATTCTCATGAAGGGTACTTAATTTTATGTAGCTGTATTCTGTGACCAGCAAGAAAATTAAGAGGATGCAGCAGAAGGAGAGAACTGCTTCTTGAAAGTTTTCCTCTGATCTCCACACACTCTTATGGTACCTACACACACACACAGACACACACACACACACACACACACACACACCATATACTTCTTGAAATTTTTATTCTATTGCTATTGGATAGAATTTTCTGTGAATAACTATATTTTATCTCGAGTTCTAACTTCTGTAGGTCTATGTGATGGAACATTTCTGTTTCATTTATAACCATTTTTCTTGAAATATCCATTTTCACCATTTTGAGTTAAAGTTTTGCATTCTTTACTAAAGAACAGAGTTTCTTATAGGTAGCTTATTGCTGAGTCATTTTTGCCATCCATTTATCAGCCTATATCTTTCAATTACAGATTTCTATCTCTATATCTATGTTTATGTGTCTTTATTGATTTTTAAACTGGTTTTGAATATTGCTCATATATCTCTTCTCTTTTTCACCTCCCTTGATTGTTTACCTATTAATGATGTATATTATATTTTTCCTTTCACATATTCATTCATCTAGTGTGATTTTGGCTCTTATGTGTCTTCATAATCATGGATTCTTTACCTTTCATTTCTGATTCAAGGGCTCCCTTAAGCATCTTTTTGCAAGTTTAGCTTAGTGTCCTTAATTTATTTCTTTTTTTTTGCTTGACTTTGAAAGTCTTTACATGTGGAGAATGACATTGGTTTGTGTAGAAAATTCTGTTTACAATTATATTCTTTCAGAACTTAGAAATGTCATCCTGTTCTTGTTTTATCCAGGTTCTGCTAAAATAAAACTCTAGAAATCTGTTGACAACACCCGTAGTCATATTAGAAGAGCTTCATTTTTCTTATTTTAGGTTCCTTCATTATAGCATGCCAGCCTAAATATCTGTTTCCATTAGAGTATAGTGCTATTGTCATTATTATAACTGGATTTCATATTTATAATTCTCTATACTCATTTTCTTCTCTCTCCATGCCTATGTACATTTTCCAATACTGTGACCAATTTATAGGCCTTTTCCATCTGAACTTGTCTTTATTGCATGCATATCTGTAATAATTTTTTGACCAAAGCGCTTTTTTATGCTAAGTGGGCATGACTAGGACTTACTCTGTGGTCCTGCCTTTGGACTCCGCCCAGTCCCACATGGTGGAGTCATGGTGCACTTGTACTCTGCAAATAAACAGAGCCCATCTGAGGGGAGAAAATGTGGCTACCAAGAAGCCGTGCTTAATTTGTGTGTGTGTGTGTGTTTAGAATTCTTTTCCATGTTTTCCCCCCTCAGGTTTTATGTGGATGTTGTTAGCACACGTTGGCACTCCAATATGTTGCTGGAAACTGCTCTTTCGTTTCCCTGCCGCCTAGACCTGAAATAACTACATAGAAAGTATATTAATTAAAATACTGCTTGCCCTATTAGCTTATGCATATTTCTAACTAGCTCTTAGTTAGAAATTAACTCATTCCTAATAATCTGTGTATTGCCATGTGTTTGTGGCCCACCATTAAAGTTCCATATGGCATCTGGTGCTTGTTTCTTGTGGTGGCTACATAGCTTCTCCTTGACTCTGCCTTCTTTCTGCCAGCATTCAGTTTAATTTTCTTGCCTAGCTCTATTCTGCCCTGTCACAGGCCTAAGCAGATTCTTTATTCATTAACCAATGAAAGAAATACATATAAAGAAGGAAGGACTTCCCACGTCTTCTAATCTTCAATGTTTTTTAAAGCATTAGTCTTTCCCTTTGTTTTCTATATCATTTTAAGTGGAATTGCATGCTATATTAACAAGTTTGGATTGATCCAATTAAGTTTTGCTTGTTTTCTAAACTCCTATAAAGTAAGAAAAATCTTTTACATAATGGTTTTGAACTGAATCACACATAATCTTTGAAGATTCCTTGTCCCAGTTTTCAATCTTTCATTTGGAGTTCATGTTAAAAGTTGAGAAGGTAAAAATAGCTAACATTTATGTCTTTGTCCTTGAACCTGAGAGGAAACGTACTTGTCAAGCATCTCTTAATGTTCTTTCCTAAGCATGAGGAACTCAATTGTATGTCTATCTCCAGTCATTACTCCACAGCTATGTGTGATGATTTATAATTCAAGAAAATTCAAAATTAAGTTCATCAATAACCCTACTGATATTTAGATTTCAGTCCCATGTAATCAGTATATTGCAGGATGTAAATATGGAACACTTCTATCCTTAAGGAAAGTTCTGTTGGAGACTACTTTCCTGGAGTCTGTGGTAGCTATTCAATGCAAATGTGCAAGCCCCTGACCTTACTTCCATTTGTAGATATAATGCTTCTTGCTTTTTTATGATCTTTCACTTAACTGAGTCCACTAGGGACTGGCACCATCTAATGGGCTTATAAATGAGTTGGCATAGAAAAAGACCCAGTAAAATCTTCAAGTGTGCAGATGAAACTAGGGTCTTCTGGGAGTGGAAATGCCAAATTGAAAAACTGTGCCTGAAGGCTTTAGGAGTGGCTGCCATGCCTCAGTTGTGCCTTCCTATGAGCAAGTGTAGCATGCCAACATTGAGCATCAATGAGTCTGTTCTTATAGCAAAGTGCACTGTACTTTATTCTTTAACAACTGGTAAAAGAAATATCAGTCCATGCTTAATTGTTCTTACAAGATAAGTTTTAAAATGGTTTCAAGATTAACCTGATTTTTGCAGATAAATGAGAAAGAAAACATTTTCTCTGTGTGAGATTATGGGTGTGTGTGTTACAATTTTAATATTTTGTGTAAATGTGAGAGCAGAACTTACCGAAATAGTAATTTAACATATTTTAGTAGGAGAGTTCTAATTTTCTTAATGTCAATAGAGGAAAGGGTGATATTTATAAAAGGATTAAGATATTCAAAACATAAATCCCCAAAGAATGTTTTCTTGATAGGAAATATTAGAAATATTTATTTTTGATAAGAGCAAAGAGGTTTGATATGATGGTAAAACTTTAGAATTGAATATCAAGACTTACTACAGAAATCCTACATAAGACACATGCCTAAGATGTGACTGGGACAATAAGAAGGGCAAATTTACATGCATAAATAAGCCATTTAGATATTGGTCTGTGGTAGAGTGTTTTCCTGGAGTGTATGTGGCTCTTTGTTTTATGTCCAGAGACGGGGAAAGAAAACCTCTCATGCCTTAAGAAATACATAGTCTAAGAAGGACTTAATAAAGTTTAGTGGTTCTTAAAGGGAAGATGGTGGATCACTGAAGGCAATTGGCAGCATGGAGAAAGCACTTGGGATGTCCTAAAGTCTTAGATGACTGTGTGTATGTAAGCTTTCCCGTACTGTAACATAATACCTGGTATGTTTAATCTATGAAACTAAATATTCTTTTGGAAAACAATTTTGGACATTTAAATCCATGACATACTGGCTCTGCTACTTTTGGTCTTTGGAGAAACAGCACAATATGGTAAATGAGAACAATGAAATAAACTACTCACATTACTTACTAGGAAAAGAGGAATGGGGGGAGGCAAGTCATCGTCAACCTAAGGACATCCTATGGTGTTCTACCTGTCCAAGGTTTAAAAACTTTTTAGTAGTACTCCTGTCCTTCACAGAAAAAAAGCATTTGATTCACCATATTTTGGAAGAGCATCAGGTATAGGATATCTCATGGGACTATTTTTATCTAGTCAGTAGAAATTAGGGATGTTCTTGACCTTTTGCTTATGTAATTCCTCCTCCCTGTCTGTCTGGACTCCAGGAGCTCATGCCGGTGCTAAGCTGTGGGTCTCTGCATGTGCTTCCATCAGTTACTGGATAAAGGTTCTGTGATGAGAATTAAGGTAGTCATCATTCTGATTTTAGGGGAAGGACAGCCAAGGCACCGTATCCCCTATTGCTTAGATTCTCAGAAGTGGAACCAGTATGTATCCCCAGTGCTTTTACTAGCTTTGTGGAGCCCATTCCCTCTGGAGGAATACCTTTCTCAGCCTAGATACAGAGCAGAGAGCCTTAGTCCTGCTTCAAGTGATGTGACAGACTTTGTTGACTCCCAATGGGAAGCCTAACCCTCTCTGAGGATTGGATCCGGGTGGCCTGGCAGAACGGAGGTGAGAGGGAGGAAGGGAGGGAGAGGGAACTGGGATTGGTATGCAAAATAAAAATAAAGATTGTATTTTTTAAAAAGAGGTTAATGATGCTTCTAATCATCCTGTAAGACACAAGATCACTCTCAAAGCAAAGCAACATTTAGCCCATGGATTGGTGGCACCAAAATAGAAGAATAATAATGAATTGGATAAAGAATATTCTAGAAGGGGTAAAGCCACTCTGAATACTGATTTAGAACATTTGAGAGATAATAAAACAAATAAAAGATATTATAATAAATTTTAGTCTTAAAATGGGAAGGTGGACACTGACAACCTCAGTTATTCTGGTCTTTAAAGTAAACCTAAACTGAGCCGATAGCTCAGAAAGACTCACTCATAAATTAATTAATATTAACTGTTAAGAAATTTCAAGAATATTTACTTATGTAAATAAAATCATGGGAAAATGTCTGGAGCATTGTCAATTTACCAGAGATTACACCTCTTAGTAAACCTGTCTGTTCCTCTCCAGTGGTTATTGGTCTTTAATAAGGCAATATTTTTGGTGAGTAATTTGGAAGAATCTCTAGATTTGGAAGAATTTCCTTCTTTTTTAAACTTCCTTATTATTTATTTTTGTGTGCATTGGTGTTTTGCCTGAATTTATGTCGGTGTGAGGGTGTCAAATCACCTTGGAATCTCTGGGTTTCTAAAATAATCCATGTAATACAGTGTCAGAGGTTAAAATAGTGCTGAAACATTTTGTAACCACTCATCTCCTTAGTAATTGTAATAATCCACAGAATGTTCAATACTCTGATGTCTTAATGATGCCACTAAGTTAATAATTTAGTTTTAATTCTAAATCATGGTACATTTTACATGTTTATCTCCAAAACCTTTTTAAAGTATTGTATGAATATGCTAGAGCTTATATTTACATGGAACTAATTTTGTTGTAGACTTTAATTATACTAAATCCTACAGATTAATAGTGCATTGTGAATATCAGTACATGAAGCCTTGTGTTCAGGTGCTGTGGGAATATACACTAATCCTGCATTGGGAATGAGGGCTGACCAGATGACTCCCAGCTTAAGAGGTGCTCAGGAGTCATTGAGAAAGTGGGAAGTGCCTTAACACAGACTTGATTTGTGTTTCAGAAAAAGGTCATAGAAACATGGAATTATACAATTTTAGTTCTAGAAAGAAAATGTACTGACTCTTTAATCCAGAAGCTTTTTAAAATTTATTTCTAGTCTTTATTTAGTTTTTTCCTTTTTTATTACTTAAAAAAATACCAATCCAAATTTACATTACCCCTCCTCCCAGTCCCCTCCATCTCCCTCCAAAGACCCTCCCCACACCTCTCCAACCCTAAGAGAATGCCATGCATCCCTCCCTGTGGAAAGTCCAAGGCCCTCCCTACTATGTCTAGTTTGAGCAAGGTTTATATCCAAAGAGAATAGGATCCCATGAAGCCAGTATATGCAAAAAGAGACACATCCCAGTGTCATTATCAGTGGCCCCTCAGTATGCCCCAGCTGTCAACCCCCTTCAGGGGGGGCTTGGTTTTTCCCATGCTCATTCACTCCCAGTCCAGTTGGAGTTGGTAAGCTCCCATTAGCTTAAGCAAAGTTTATCAGAGGATGACCCCTTCATGGTCTTGAATTCCTTGCTCATACCCTCACTCCCTCCACTCTTCAACTGGATGTTTGCATGCAAATGGACGGAATTAGAGAACATCATCCTGAGTGAGGTAACCCAAACCCCCAAAATGAATATGGTGTGTAATCACTCATAAGTGGCTACTAGTCATAAACAAAGGGCAATGAGCCTCTAGCTCAGGATCCTAGAGAAACGAAGTAATAAGGTGTACCCAAAGAAAAACATATATAGACCCACCTGGAAATTGGAATGAGACAAAAGTTTGGGAGAATGGGGATGGAGGAGAACTTGAGGGAATGTGATGGTCAAGATGGAGAAAGGACAGATATGAGAGCAAGGAAAGAGATATCTTGATTGAGGGAGCCAGTATGGAGTTAGAAACCTGGCTCTAGAAAAATGCCCAAGAACACACAGTGATGAACCCAGCTGAGACCCTAAGCAATAGAGGAGAGTGTGTCTGAACTGACCTTACCCTGTAGTCAGACTGATGATTATCTTAAATATCACCATAGAACCTTCGTCCAACAACAGATGGGGAACAGAGGCAATGACCCGCATCGGAGCACTGGACTGAACTCCCAAGATCCAGAAGTCTTTCTAAAGCAATCTAAGGGGTGTATCTCAGTGGGGAGAATACTGCTTGAGGATACCAGTGGCTGGTGCTTCAATTTCTCAGAACTCTATACAAAAGAGTGGTAGAGACCCTAATAGTGTCTATCTAATAAAGACAAGCTAGCGTCTGTTTGAAAGATTTTAGTCACTGGAAAGTAATTCGGCATACTTGACTCTTATATTGAAATGAAATCAAGCTCCCTATGACATTCATCTGCCCCAGTCTGCATTGAGCTTTGGACTTTATTACTTTGGGAAAACCGGAGTAATTTTCTATTGGTGATGAAATTTAAAATCAGATCTATTTAATGGAGTTTTCAGTTGCTCTGCTCATTCATTTTCATGCCAGACATTTCACTACTTGGAACATGAACTATATCTGCATGTCTTAAAGTTTTTGTAAGACTACAGTATAAATACTGAGTTTTATGTAACTTTTTATTTATCATGGGAATATTTGGAGGATTTGGTTTGGGCATCTTTTTGAAATACTGTTTGATATTAGTAATGTTGTCATAATTTTGGTGGGATCTTCAGTGTTAATAGCCTCGTGCAGCAGGCTCCTTGGACCATGTATTATAAACCCTTCTCTCAGTGCTTGTGATTTCCATTCTGGAGCCCAAAGCTGACTGTCATTCATTTGTTTTTCTTTCCTTTTCTAAGGTGATTCCCAGCAGCACTGATTTTGGAAATCTTTTCCTTTTTTTTAATTGTAATCTTATAGTCTAAACTTGAGGCAGGGTGCTAGAAAAACAATAGTGATGAGAAAATATGAACTGTCATGAGAAATATTGTCTACAAGCACATGGTTCTTTTGGAAACATTGAAATCTCTGTGGGACAAATTAGACTTCGTTTTTCTATTCCATCCTCAGCTGCCCGTGTTAAGAATACTGAGATGTAAGGAAAATATATTCTTTTCCAGATTGAAATTAAATACTGGCAAATTGCTTAATAGTGTCAAGTTCCAATGTAGAGACAAACTACACCAGGCGGAACTTGACATAACGTGTCTGTATTTAGTTGACATGGAGGGGAAAAGCATAAATTATTTTTTAAGTGGCTAAAATTTCATTTTCTTTGGATTAAACAGAACAAAAATTTAGTGCCTCTGAATCAATTTCTCTGATTTTGAAATGAAGAAATTGAGACTAGTCAAATGAAAGGATTTTCATTAGGATTGAAAGCTGAGTATCCCCATGAGGCCTTCCCCTCTGCCTAGGAGACACTCCCCTGCCCCGTTGTAAATATTTGAAACAGGTAGTTTATACTACATTATGTGTTTGGGGTTATACTATTGTGAATATTATGCAAGTATTTTGACAATTTAAAGAATAGTGGTATTACATTTTATTAACAAAAATAATTATTCAGAGGGAAAAATAATTAAAAATCAATAATTTGATAGAATGTTCACTACCTTTCTTTCTTTTCTTATATTCTAGGGAGCTCAGCTTTGGGATATTGTCCAATGAAAACTTTCTTGTGGTAAGCATATTAATTATTTTAAACTTTGTTGATTAAAAAAGTTGTATTCATTCTGTTTATTGATGAGGAATTTGTCTTTCAACAGCACAAGTTACATAAAACAGGCTATGTAGTAAACCTCTTTTTGGGGAAACTTTATTATTTCTACAGAATAAAGAAATACTTATCCAACAATTCTCAAATGTGGTCCTCAGGGTTTTTCTTTTTAATTTTTCCCCATATATATGTGTATTATCTAAAACATGTCCTTTGTAGCATTAAATCCCTACCTGTATTGGACTTATCAGAGTCCCCAACCCTGTTGTCACCACAGTCTGCTTGTCTCTGCTTGGCTGTGTTTCTGGTAGTTCAAACTGCTGCCGTGGTCATAGTCTCTGTTCCTTCTGAAACTGCCACGGCCATCTTGTTGTTTGACAAAGCACTGGTTCCATAGGTGCTAAAGTTTCTACCTTCATTTTTGTGTCCAAGACTAAAAATTGTTATCATCAAAATCTATATAACTTCTAATTACTTCTAAAGTTGCTTGCACAATTGTCAAATTCAGTATAGCCACCCCCAAGAAAGATCAGATTCACTGCCAGCACATGTGGCACCAGACCCCTAAGATAAAATTCTCTTTCCCAGCAAACCCTCCTCCACAACCACTATTGCAGTATCCAGAACCATTTTGACATATTTAGCTAGATCAAGTACCGAACCTCTGCTTTCTTTGATGTTTCATTTACAGTCTGATGTTTCTGAATGACAATCCTCAAAACTGACTAAAGCAGGTCTCTTCACTCCACTGCCTCAATCAGTAAGGATTTTAGTCACTTAAATTTGCCCTACTTCTTACAATAATGACATAGGTGATCTTCTCCAATGTTTAACTTAATGCAGGACACAAAGCTCTTTCTCACAGTTTAATTTGAAATGTGAACCTGATGTATAAAAAGAATCCTTTTCTTGACACTTCTTTGTGTTGATGGAACTTTCTGTCCCACCTGGTCCCATAGCCATTCAAACCCAAATAAACACACAGAGACTTGTATTAATTATAAACTGTTTGGCCTATTGCTCAGGCTTATAACTAACTGGCATAGCATTAATAATGAAAATCTAAATGTAGCACAATTAATAAAGACCCAGAGACAATATTGGGGTTCCAGTTGAAGATGAGAATAGCAAAACATCCAAGTCACTAGAAAATTCTTACCTCTACTAAGGCTGGGCATCTACAGACTAAGCTCTGAGTATTTGTCTCCTCCAGTCCCACATTTCCCTTTAGTACTAGGATTTAAGGTGTATGTCTCCCAAGTACAGGAACTAAAGGTGTGAGCCACCATCACCTGGATCTGTTTCTGCTTTGATCTTGTGTAGCCCAGGGGGCTTTGATCTCACCAAAATCAATCGGCCTCTGTTTCCCACATCTAGAGATTGACATCACTGCCTGGCCCCTAGTGGCTTGGTTTTACTTCCTAATATTCAAGCAAGCTCTATTTATTAAAACATAAATAAAATATCACTATAAACAAGCTCTCATAATTTAAACCATTAACCCATAATTCTTATTTATATTTAGTAATGTGGCTTTGTCCTTTTTTTTTTTTGTCTTTTAGTAAGTCTTTTTTTAGTAAGTCATTGTCATCTTGCTTCCTCTGCCTCTGGCTTGCAACTGCATCTCTGCCTTTTCTCTTCCTAGAATTCTAGTCTGGTTGCCCCTCCTATACTTCCTGCCTGGCTACTGGCCAATCAACATTTTATTAAAGCAATATGAGTGACAAATATTTACAGTGTACAAGAGCTTATATCCCTCAGCACTTTTGGATGGTACAATTCTTGGGGACTCTTTCTTTTTGCAACCAAAGTTTTGTTAAACAGACTCATCAGATGCCAGTTGCCACCTTAATATAGCTTACCAAAGAGACAATGCAAACTGATGTCAAGACAGGGTTACACAGCAAGGCCTTGTCTCAAAGCAAAGCAAAACAAAATAAACCACAGAAAAAGTAACTGGAATACTATACATTGAAGGTGAGAAAAAGGTGTAATGGAAGAAGCAAGGGGATTGAATTTAGGAAGAACTGTAAACAGTTGAGGACCTTAAGATATTGACATGTAAAGAGAGTGGCTGCCATGTGGAAGAGTTCCTTTATGTGCATGACCAAGAAGACTGTGACTGAGGTAGGATGTATCTTCTAGAGGAGCAGATTTCAAAGTACTGGGAAGGCAAAAGTTTAGACTTATCTCCCTATATACTTTGATGATACCGAGATTTAAGAAGGCATTAGTCCAGAAGAGAGGGGCAGTAAGACAGGGATGGATTTTATAAGTGGTATGGAATAATCTGAGGTTGTGTACCGAAGGCAAGGATAACTAGAGTGTGATTCTGTTAACACGAGAATACTTCAAAAAGAAAGAAGTGTCTGGAACTTATGAGGAGTAATGAGAACACCAATTTCACCATTAGGGATGCTGATCAGACAAAGAGAAACAAGATGCTCCGTAGAAACAAGACAATTTCTTCAAATAATCCAGGCTGCCTTTATAATATAACAAAGAGAAAATTAGTGTACAGATTGAGACCACCATTCTTCTTTCCACAGTGGTATCATTTCAACAGTGGAAGGGTGGAATATGGGAGCTGAATGGATGCAATTCTTATACAGCAAGGTTGTTTAAATATGGATGATGACAAATGAGGACAACAATTTGTTTTAGTGATCTGAAACTAATGCGAACACATGGTTCGGGGATCATGGTCTAGAGGAAGTTAGGAAGACAGGGATAGTGGTGTGTCTGTGGGTGGTTCTTCTTTACCTCTGCGGAAGGTGAACAAGACTGACGTCACTACTTTTGCACCCACATGAACATGCTCTTACTCACTCTTGCTTAAATGTTCAGCACCTGCCTGAAAAATGTCTTGTTTTGAAGCTTGCAATGAGCTATGGATTAGACAATATTGAATATTTTAAATTGAAATTAAATTAAATGTCACCTATGATCAGTCCTGCCTGAGTTCTAATGACTCTCAGACTCTGAAAATAGAGAGCAGATTTTATCCCAGGATTTCAACCCAGTGTCCCACTAAATGGCAATCTTATTTAAGTGTCTTTTATAGTGTTTTTCCTTTGTTTTAAGCAAACAACAGGTGGCTGTGCTGCAAGCCCTTCTTTTGTACTTAATTTCTCTGTTGGCTTGATTAAAGCAACAGTTCTTCACTCTGAGATTCCTCTCACCGGGAGGTATTTCACAGCTCTGCTTTTTATCCTTTCTCCTACTTATCCAGACAAATGAAAATCATAATCCTATCTTTTACAGCATCACAGACTGATAACAGCGTGAGCTCACTCAGAGGATTCTTGCTCTCATTAAGCTTTTAATTTCTTTATTGACTTTAATTAAATTTGAGAGGCATTTTCAATAACAAGAGAGAAACAAGTTTGTATGCTGGATTAATAGCAGCGTATTAGCCAGACTATGGATGTTATTTTGGGGGAAAGAATAAACTTTTCTCCTATTCTAGGTTCACAAATATGAAATTCTCTGACCCAGGGTTGTTCCCTGTGGTACCAGAACGGTCTACAGAAACCACCATTTGAGTTGAAGCATTCCAATGACAAGTTCTGTAAAGACAGTGATTCGAAGGTGAAACTATCTTTTCCAAAAAAAAAAATGTTTAATGTATTGTTATTTGGGGTTAGTGTATGTAGAGTATAACTTTTTGGGAGTTGGTACTCTCCCTGTACCTTGTTTGTAGGAAG
>LOEQ01003146.1:47477-58466 GCA_001685075.1 Bramus lutescens | reverse complement strand
CTCTCTGTCTCTCTCTCTCTCTCTGTCTCTCTCTCTGTCTCTCTCTCTCTCTCTTCTTGCCACTGTGTTGATTAAATTACCCCTTTCTACTGCTTAAACAAGTTTTAGGCTGATTTTCCTATCTCCATCTCTCAACTTTCTATTGTAGAAGCTCTGGAATTACAAACACAATACACTATATACAACCTTTTCTTTTCAGGTGGGTTTTGTGGATCTATGTCACCTTTTCTGGTTCGTTTTGCAAGCCCTGCACTTTGAACTATCTCACTGCCCCCAAGCAAAAACACTTGAAGCAGTATTTCCCTTAATGTAAATTAGATAGAAAAATACCTGCACGTTAAAAGTTCAAGGAAGATATTTATTACTTCAATAAACTAGAATTTGTGAGCACATCTATAAGTTGTGTGTGCTTCCATGCAGTAAATATTGATGGTGTTACATGGATGAAGTATGCCTGTACCCATGGATCCCAATCTATAGCAGTATAAATATACAATCAAAATACATGTGGACTTAGTAAATAATGCATTTTCATATATCTGCATGAAGCATGTATGCAATTAAACTGATTTAGATAGGAAATTGCCAGAAGAGTTGAAGCATAGAGATTATGGAAGAAGTTATCAGAGGTTTCTTTAAATGATGGACACTAAAATAACCATTTCAACTTAATCCTTGTTTTGTAAATTTTTACTAAATTAAATATTGATTTTAAATAGCTGATAGACATTTGGAATTAAAGATGATGAAAAGAAAGCAAAGTTTACTTCAAATAATAAATATTTCCTTTATAAATATCACATGTGTTTAATACTCAAAGTACTTGAAATAATTAGAGAAAATAAATAAAGGACATATAATATTTGAAATTTGACTCGCAGGAGATTGCATGATACATGTAAAGCTGTATTATCTACCTTCAACCAAGAAACCCTCATCTCACATGGCCTTTCAGTGCTTGGAAAAAAAGCTAGCACCAAGCAAAAGAGAAAAAAAAAAGAAATAAAGAAATAACCTACAAGTTTCAAATGCCTAGTGAAGTATTAAAGTTATGTGCTCATTTATTGTATGTGAATACAGGGTAAATGTTGTGTGTGAATTAACTTAGTTGTGGCCGTGTAGACATACATCAGGGTCAGAAGAGGATGCTGAATGTATGATTTCATTGTTCTCTAAACTATCTCTTTGAGAGGGTTTTTAACTGTGTTTGGAGTTATGATGGCAGTCAGCCAGACCCAGTGATTTCCCCACAGTATTGGGGGTTACAGGCATGCTCATAGTTATAGCCAGCATTTTACATAGAATCTTGAGTCCTGAACTCAGGTCTTCATGTCTGAGTTGCAAGCATTCTTTCCCACTGAGCCCCCTGACTAGCCCTCCAATACTCCCATTTTATGAACTATAGATTAAAGTTATAATAACTAGCAAGCATTTGATTGAACTCAATACAATTTAAAATTAATTCCAATAATTTCTTTTTTAGCGTGTATCTATCAAGAATTTTACATCTTTACATGACCTTCTCTGAAGCTCCGCTTTGAATATTGATGATCAGCCCTGATCTCTGGAGCTGCCAATGTTCTTTCTGTCGTACTGCCTAGAATTTTCAACTCAGTTGTTGAAATGAATTAAATGCTTATGAAAGATGGTGTGTTTGAAATTAAGATGACAAAATCCAAATACAATTTAATCAAAATAACAGTGAAGTTACATTTTAACNCTTTCTGTCGTACTGCCTAGAATTTTCAACTTAGTTGTTGAAATGAATTAAATGCTTATGAAAGATGGTGTGTTTGAAATTGAAATGACAAAATCCAAATACAATTTAATCAAAATAACAGTGAAGTTACATTTTAACTATCATCTATTCATGTGGGAGAATGACATGCTAACACAAAATAATCTTTGAAATCTGGAAAATTTTGTATGCTGTCAAGGAAAAGAGCATTTTGATTTGTGGGGAGACATGGAATATCATCTGGTGTCACTCACTATTGTGAATCAGCTGAGTGAGTAATTTTTTATTCTTACCTACCATGTTTAAACATCGCTACAACTTAATTTTGAATTTCCAGTGAATACTTTTCAGCAAAAAAGTTTTTCTTTCAAGAGCAAAATTAATGTATCCAGAAATTAGAGCGGTATTTTAATTGTGATCCTAAAGCTGTGGCACAAATAACTTGATCTATTCAATTTAACTAACCAGATATATTATCAGAGAAATAGTTTGTAAGTGGAGAAACTGAGTAAGTGGAGAAAGTAAGTTATCTTCTGTTTGCTAATTTTATTTGTTTCTTTAAAAAATCTCTTTACCACAACTGTAGATGTTGTATTTTTTTTCTTTTTGGTTTGTTTTATTTTGGTGTTTGAAATTGAATCCAGKACTGTGYACAGGCTATGCACGTGCTATGCCCCTGAGCTACATCCCCACTCCTTAGTACATATTAAAGACAGACTTTCTGAAAAGTGAAACATTAAGTGCATGACCAGGATACCAGGTTATAATAACAGTTTTGCCCAGGTAAAGAAAAATCTGGTTTTATGATACAGATCACTTAGAACCATAGCAAAACTTGTCTCGACACAACAATAAAATACTCACCAAGGCAAATATTATTTTGGAAATTCAAATGGGGCCTGAGTGTACAGCTCAATAGTAAAGAACTTTTCTAAAATGCATGAGGCACCGAATTCATCAAAATAATACAACTACTGAGGTTTCTTTCAGGCTTATGCATACCAAAGAGAGTTGTAGAGCACCTTCCCTATACTTGAACCCTTACCTTCTTTCCACCTCCTTTACTGCTGGTGTCTGAGCCCTGGGGGGGAGAGGTTCAGATTGATATAGATGTTTTATAAAGAACCCNCCAAGGCAAATATTATTTTGGAAATTCAAATGGGGCCTGAGTGTACAGCTCAATGGTAAAGAACTTTTCTAAAATGCATGAGGCACCGAATTCATCGAAATAATACAACTACTGAGGTTTCTTTCAGGCTTATGCATACCGAAGAGAGTTGTAGAGCACCTTCCCTATACTTGAACCCTTTACCTTCTTTCCACCTCCTTTACTGCTGGTGCCTGAGCCCTGGGGGGGAGAGGTTCAGATTGATATAGATGTTTTATAAAGAACCCATAATAATTTATTCTTGATCTTTTTTTAAAAGCAAACTTATTTTACATGCCAATCCCAGTTTCCTCTCATTCCCCTTCTTTTGCTCTCCCAACCTTCTCCCCATCCCACACCCATCCACTTATCAGGGAGGGTGAGACCTCTCATGAGACAACAAAGACTGTCACATCAGTTTGGCACAATCAAGAACCTTCCCGGTAACTAGACTGAGCAAGGTATTCCTCCATAACGAAAGGGGCAATAATACGATTATAGGGGCCATGAAAGATCATGATGGGAAAACCACATAAACAGCTAACCCAAACAAGTGGGAGCTCACTGACTCTGTATTGAGAGCTGGGGAACCTGCATAAAAATGAAATAGGCCTTCTGAAATTGGATGACAGCTGTGCGGCTTAGGCCGTTTGTAGGCTCACTAGCAGTGGAACCAGCATTCTCGGTATTTTTTTTACCACTTTTTCCCCTCTGCATTGACTGCTGCCAGCTTAAAGAAGAACCTTCCCCGACCACGCTGAAAGCAATGCAGGTAGTTTGACAATATGACTCTGCAGCAAGACAGAAGTTTAAGAGTCTAGGGCCTTTGACATCCTGGGGTATGGGCTTTTGACGAAGTTCACAGTACCACTCATGTATTCCTTCTGTGGGGCAGGAAAATCCAACCAGCAAGTAATTGGTTACTTTCTAACAGTCATCCCATTAGTAAACCAGTAGCCATACCTTGTCTACCAGGTTAGTATTATATCAAACAGGGTCCAGCACTGGTCCCGACCACAGATGTCTCTTCCCTCAGTAAACTGCATCGATACTTCTGGCGCGATGAAAGCTGCTTGACAGGAAGGGAGAGTGCTGGTCAATTCAAGACTGATTTCATTATGTCCTTCAAACATAGCGTGTGCGGGTTTTCTACGAAAGGCTCTTTGAGTTCGTGGACAACCAGGAACAATGGCACTGGCCTTTGTCGTTTTGCTGAACTCTGGGGTCTCCCTGCCCAATCACAGGGGTTGTGGAATATGCCAAGCACTGCACTTTTTAACTACACTCTTGTTTTAAAATTCACTTCGGTTCTGCTTTGATATTTCAGGGATTCTACGTTCTAATCGTGCCTAACGCCTATTGGAAGTCAATAGGTTTTACACAAAGGCAAAGTTTGAATAAATTAATCTGGGATTACGTGCTGGATTTCATGCAAAACCTGCAGACTCAAGAGTAGTTCTCTAAGAGGTTGTTAATAGCACAATGAAGATGCAAACCTGATTCTTGTTGAATTGATGACCTTCTTAATTAGGTGTTGACACACACATTCAATTGAATTTAGTAATTTACTGAATTACTGATCATCAACCTTGAAACTCTTATTTTGTCTAATGGGTTTAAAGAACCATGACAGAACTAACTTGAATGCCACAATTTTCATACATTACCAAGAAGAGAATATGTGTCTCTTCTCTTTATCTCAGACAACACAGAATCACTGACCTCATCTAACAGGGAAGATCCTGTGTGAAAGAGATATTATGGCATTTAAATAAGATAGAGCACTCCTAACTTTCACCCAGGATTAATGCCCTGTATAATTAATATAAACAATATGAAATCCAGTTATTCTTTCAAAATTAAAAGGAGGTCTGCTCTTATGTAGAAGGAAAGAGCTTTAGTAGCGAGTGTCAAATCACATCACTGAGAGTAGAAGAATAATGACGTAATTAGGAATGAGAGAGAGAGAGAGAGAGAGAGAGAGAGAGAGAGAGAGGAGAATAGCTTGTAGCAATTTAGTCATTCCACAAATAGGAGAAAAAAGTAATTCCATATGAAAATAATTAACAGTAATTATTTTAAAATATATTAAAATATTTTATAGACTACTTTAAATGCTATTCAATGATGTAAGTATAAGCTGGCATGTATAAAATTAACAGCTAAGATTCTAATTTAAGAAAAATCTCAACATAGGATAACATAGATAATTATGGTACTCAGAGATCATAGAACAACCTGAAATGATTGATATGAAGAGAAATTATGGGCTCAGAAAAATCTTTAGAAAGACTAATGTTTTTTGAATGCTTAACGTCCTGCAAAGTCACATCAGGATCTGAGTGTTTATCATGATTTTATGAATAATTATATTTAGGCTAAATACTTTATAAACAACATGTCATATAGGTCTGTCATTCTGGGATAATTGTGCTCATAGTATAAAATAACTATATGAGATATGTCTTATCCAAAAGAGAAAAATTAAGTAAAATTTATTTCTAAATAATTCATTCAATAATTAAACAAAAGAGACATATGGACATATTGAACTGTCTCCTTCTCCGCTACTGTGACAACTTAAGTAAGAAAAGGAGGTGATAAATATCTTTAACAAAGTTTTGCTTTAGTAAGGCATCATCTTTGCTCCTATCCAGTGTATTTACCTGAGATCTTTTGAGGAATATGACAGGAGAATGGCATTACATAAACATTTTTCCTCATGGAAAATTCAGTGTTTTAAGCAGGAGAAATCTTCTTTAAAAGATCTAATGCTGTAGAAGCTTCCTAACATGCACACATTTATTAAAGGAATCTAAACTAAGCCCCCAAACAATAGGTGAAACAACACCCCATCTAGACTCTTTATATCACCAGGTAAACCTCCATTGCCTGATATGGGTTACATCTTGTTGGGCTCTTGGCCAAAGGTGTCTAGTGAAACTCCTTACACATCACACCACAGACGATTGTGAAGGCCATTCGTTGGTTTCTACAACCTCAGAATAAGGCCCCATTTTTTTAGAAAACACTTAACTCCATTAAACCTGGAGAAGTTGAACTGGGGCCTAACTATAAGCTCCCAAGTACTCACTAGGATTCATACCATTGGAAGGTATTCTGCAGATAACTGGAGATAATATGTAATTTTGAATATCACCCATCTACAAACCCTGTAACCTAAAAACAATGGCCTGTCTTAAAGGTATACTGGTGCAATAAGGGCACAAATGTGATAGGAATAACCAACTATTGTGTTTTTTGGATATAAGGCCCACTCCAGGAGGTGGAACCTAGGCCCGAACCTGCTGAAGAGTTCAAGAATCTATAATTGGACAACTCATGTATCCTATGGAAAAACATAATTATATTATGCTGCTTGCTATTTTGCTATCAGATCCTAAAATGTGATGGCAACACATGAACTTCAGAGACTCTGAGTGGAATCTGGTGTACGGTACAGACACTCCACACCTGCATTTCTCTCTGGCACAATTAGGCTCTGATATCTTTACTTCAGCTGTGTTAATGATGCTGTATCATCAAGTGATAGCATGATCCACAATTTGACACTGATTTTCATAGGGATGGGATCCGTTTCTTATAAAGTTATTACCTTCTGCATTCCTTCCATTAACTTCATTTTATTTTGACTATGAAGTTAATTTTCATTAAGCCTGAGTGAAACACTGAAGGGAAAATATAGACTCTGACATCTTCAGCAAGCAATGGAAACGTGGCAGAAGATTTCACAACAAATGTAGCAGGGCAACATTGACACTGGGTAAAACTAAAATTAAAAATAGATTTGGAGATTGGATAATCAACTGGGATGAAAAAATTAGAGTGTGACTACTTTATTCAATTTTTGGAAAAGAAGGAAAAGCATAGTGATGCCAATAAATTTCTTTATTTTTGTGTTTTCATATTTCATATTTTTGCATTTTTGCAAAATTTTATTGTAGATAACAAAATATATGAATGAAATGTTAAGTTGACAGCATGAGTTATTATTTATTGAGGACTGTATAATTTAATTTTTTAAACATACTTAACTTATATTATTTATTTATTGATTGATTGATTGTATAAAAACCCTTATGTGGTGGCCACAGCTGGAGCCTTAGTACTCTGAACAGAGACTCTGGTATGGGTTTTCACAAGATGGACAGTGAACTCCTGATAAGGAGACTTACTGAACACAGTCTCTTTCCAGATGTCAGGGATCAGGTAGCTGTAGGTCTTAGAAATGGCATCAAAGGTGGTCTTGGCAAAGTTGCCCAGGGTGACAGTGTAGCCTCTGGCTGATATGAAGCAGCCATCAATACTGGCCATCATTATGTTGCCCCAGTAGCCTCTCTGCACGGGGACAATGGAAACTTGGCCAAGATGATGGCCCCTCAGATGGCAGTGGCTACCTCCTTGGAGCACTTAACACCAAGACAAACATGACCATTGTAGTCCCAATAATGAAAAAAGCCTTAATAATAATAATAATAATAATAATAATAATATTTTATAATTTGAATTTTTGAAATCAAGATTTCATTAATTATAACTAATCTTATTGGTCCTTCATTGAGGGTTTCTTTATTTTCTTTAGTTTGTATATGTGTGTGTGTGTGTGTGTGTGTGTGTTATTGCTTCCTTTTAAGTCAAGATATTTCTTGGTGATATGATTTTGGGCTGAACTGTGACTACCCGCTACAAAATTATTTGTTATGAATATACTCATTTACTGTTGATAATAGAACTTAAAATTCAAAAAAGTTAGAAAATTTCAGGCACTGTATACCTTCCCTGAAGACATGGCAAACAAATGAATTTGTCCTTTGTGGTGGAGCCTAGAAACAGAATCAATGTTGCTCAATTCAAGTGTATAGTGGAATGTTCTGTTGGCTCACTCCTTCTGATATATGATAAAGGTCTTTCATGTATATTTTAAACAAAAGAACAAGCCATGAATAAAAGTGTCTGAGCCTTTCAGGATCTGTGCAGAACAAATATATAACATAATTTTAATTTCCAATTTTTTTCCCTCTGAAAATAGACTTAACCATGTTGGGGGATTGTTTAAGGTTGAAAGTTAAATTGTTAAAGATTATAAGATCACATCGGTGTTGTTCAGTGATATCAATGTATGAAATTACTAGTAAGCTTGGGAACTAAAATTCCAAAAAATTTTATAATAGAAACAATATAGAAAATACTTTAATGATCAGCAATGATGGCTTTATTATGACAATTTTTCTAGCTCTCAATTTACTATAATTAAAACAAATTCATAACCTATATTTTCATGTTATTTTGGAATATTATTTCATATATATACATATATATTTACATATACATACTCATCGATGCATAAATATACCCTCATGAGTCTGTTTAGTGTGGCTTTTATATATATCATTTCAGGGTTTACACCTAGGTATTGCATAACCAGTAAAGAAGTTCCCACCTGAGGAAAACCAATTCTCCCGTTCTCAGCATTCCTAAGTTGCCTATAATTCTTTGTTGGAGTTTGGGACCTATGTTATTTTCTCTTCCATGTTCTCATGTTGATTGATATTGTTGTCTTTTAGGCAACCACAGACGGGTAAGGCTTCCCTATCATTTCTAGGAGACACAGTTTCATAGTGAACTTTCTGTTTCTCTGACCTACAATCATTCATTCTCTACTTCTCTAGCCCACAATGTTCCCTGAGCTTTAGGCAAAGGAATTGTGTTATAGATGTGTCAGCTGGAGCTGGGCATCAACGATCGCTTGCTCTCTGCGTTTTGACCAGTTGCAGTTGTCTGTAATGGCCTCATCTGTCCCAAAAGGGGGGGTTGATGAGGGATCCATTTGTCATATACATATAGATAAATATTAAATAATGCACTTCAACATTGGTTTAGACCAGTGTCTGTAATAGGTTCTTGTCTAAGTTCGCCGAACTCACTAGTCCAAGATAGTGACCTGTTTCCAGGACCAGGCATAACTTCTCTCTTGCTTAGTGGATCTTGTATCCAATTAGTCAGCTGTTGATTACCTCCCAGATGTGAGTGCCACTACTGTACCCTTAGGGATATCTCGCCAAGCTGGTTGTTGTTGAGGTCCGTAGGCATCACATCTAAACAGAACTATTATTGGTTGCTTGGCCCTTGGCAGCTTCTAGAGCACCATCTAATACTCTAAAATCAAGTCCTCAGGTAGGAGTATTTGAAATGAAATACAACTAGGATTTTTGGTTCCTGTAACTGAAGTGCATGATGGTTTCAACAATACGAACTTACCTTCAGTCTCTGGGAGTAAAATCAAAACCAATAATAATAGCATACATTGCTATGGGAGCCTCCTGGAATACCCTGACCAAGAATCTGAAAAAGGATATTATAGCCTGGTATTGTGAGTTTTGTTAGTGTATAGCTATTGAGGGAGCATTGTCACTCTAAGTGGAACAACTTATTCTAATATACATTGATATACTATATATATATTTAAATAATAATCTTCCTCTCCTGTATTGATTTCCTCCCATCCTCCCCAGTTTAGGATCACCCAATTTTCCTCCTTCATATTACTGTGTCCCTCTCCAATACCTCCCTATGGTACCATTTTATTTTCCTGGTTTTGTAATTACTGCAGGTAATATAGAATATTTGGATGTGTGAACCACAGATAAGAAAAAGCATATTGTGTTATATGGTTAAAGCACTCCATATTATATTATCTTTTATTTCTAATTACACAGAAAGTTCTTGGTTTAATTCTTCTTTACAGCTGAGTATTATATTAAGCGTGTATATGTACTGTTTTTCATTGTTCCTTCATTTGGTTTTTTATTACTTTATAAATAATACCAATCAAAATTTCCACTTCCTCCCCTCCTCCCACTTCCCTCCCGCTCCCCCACACACCCTCCTTCCTCCTCCTCCAGTCCTGAGTGAGGGCAAGGTACCCTTCCCTGTAGGAAGTCTAAGGCCCTCCACCCCTACATCCATTAGGAAGATATGCATCCAAATAGAATAGAATCCCCAAATGCCAGTACATGCAGTAGAGAGGCAAATCCCACTGCCATTATCATTGGCTTCTCAGTCTGCCCCAATTGTCAGGCACATTCAGAAGGTCCAGTTTGATCCCATGTTCTTTTGGTCCTAGTCCATCTGGATTTGATGAGTTCCCATTAGCTCAGGCACACTGTCTCAGTGGGTGGACCAACCCCTCGTGGTCCTGACTTCCTTGCTCATATTCTCCCCCCTTCTGCTCTTCAACTGGATCTTGGGAACTCAGTCCAGTGCTCCGATGTGGGTTTCTGTCTCTATCTCCATCCCTCGCAGGATGAATGTTCTATGGTGATATTCAAGATAGTCATCAGTCTGACTACAGGACAAGGTCAGTTCAGGCACCCTCTCCTCCACTGCCCAGGGTCTTAGCTGGGATCATCCCCGTGGACTCCTAGGAACCCCTCCAGAGGCAAGCCTCCTGCCAACCCCAAAATGGCTCCCTCAATTAAGATATCTCCTCCCCTGCTCCCATATCCATCCTTCCTCCATCTAAGAGAGGCAAGAAGGGGAGGATCGGGGAGAGCTTTGGGGAGGGGCAGGGTTGAGATGGAGGAAGTTCCTTCATTTGTTGAAGGACATTTAGGTTGTTTCCATTTCCTAGCTATTGTGAGCAGAGAAACAGTAAGCAGTACTGAACAAGTATCTGTGGAGTAGGATATTTGGTCCTGTGTTCAGCCTGTGCTTAGCATATGCTGGGGGATTGGACAATTGGGTAACACAGTAGATTAATTTTCAGCTTTTTTTTTCAAGCTCTCCATACTGATTTTCCCAGTGGCTGGACTAGTTTGCAATCCCACCAAGAGTGTGTTGCAATCCTACCACAATGAGTGCTCCCTTTCCCTTACGTACTTTCTATCATTCGTTGTCAGTTGTTTTGTTGATCTTAACAATTCTTAGTAATATGAACTCTCAAAATTGTTTTAATATACATTTTTCAAATGCCTAGAAATGATAAACATTATTGATATTTCTTAGCCATTTTAATTTCTTCTTTTCAAAATTCAATTCTGCTATGTTCCCCATTTGGTTAGCAGGATTTTGTTCTTTTGCCTTT
>LOEQ01003146.1:4790-26094 GCA_001685075.1 Bramus lutescens | reverse complement strand
TTGCTGGTGGGAATGCAAACTTGTGCAACCACTTTTGAAATCAGTATGGCAGTTTCTCAGAAAATTAGGAATCAACCTACCTCAGGATCCAGCAATACCAACCTTGGGAATATTTTTTGCTCTCAATGCATCTTTATCACAGTTTCTCCTTCCTCCCATTCCTCCCAATCTTCTCACCACATCTCCTTTTCCCCACAACTACTTCCTCTGTTCCCTTTGGAGAAGAGCAGGCCTCCCAAGGATATCCACTGAACAAGGCATAACAAGATACAGTAACTAGGCAAAAATCCTCACATGAAGTCTGGGCAGGCAACTCAGGAGGAGGAAAACTGTCCTAGGAGAAGACAAAAGAATCAGAGATATACCTGCTTTCACTGTTAAGGGTTGCACAACAAACAAACAAACAACAACAACAACAAAAAAAAGCAAAAGACAGGCTAGCAAGCATACCTTGTTTGCAGAGGAACTACCATGTGCCAATTCAGTCTAGGCTATTGCTTCTTCAGTCCTTGTGAGCTTCTATGAGCCTTGATTAGTTGGTGGCCCAGGTTCTGCAGGTGTCCTTAACCCCTCTGGTTCCTACAGTCCTTTATTGCCCTCTAGTTCTCCTCTTTGGTCAATAAAATTGTCATCAAGAAAAGAACAGGCTTTATTCAAAGCTCAAANTGGTTCCTACAGTCCTTTATTGCCCTCTAGTTCTCCTCTTTGGTCAATAAAATTATCATCAAGAAAAGAACAGGCTTTATTCAAAGCTCAAACAGTAGTCATCATAATACATGACATTAATAACCACAAACATTCCCAATCTTATTGTGCCTTCCTTGAGAATCAGTTACTAAATAACTCATTTCAACTTGGTCTTATAAATTATCTTTCTGGTCACCAAGACTCTCATTATTATTAATGAATGGATAAGTCAAATTCTTCTACCTGTACTTCAGAGCATCTGCCAGATTGTCATCCTTACCCTCCAGAAACATTACCCTCAAAATCCAAATTACTCTTGTGTCCTTTGAATACAATTTCCTATTGCTGTTCACTTCCATCTCGGTCTTTCTAGAGGTATTGTTACACTGTTCATCAAAGCTTAAGAACTATAATTTTCAGATCCCTTTCCAGCATAGTTTCTCATTATGAGAATTATTTATCTAAAATGTGGAAAGTCACTTGCTCTGAGATAAGAATTATGGGTAGAAATAGATTTTTGTTCAGTTTAGAATCACCAGGATTATTTTGTTAACTTCTGTTCTTCTTTAGTGAATTCTTTGGATAAAAGTTGGATAATTGAAAATGAGTTTTTATGATCTTCTTGTGATGAAATTTATCACTACCTCATTGAGTATTATACATCTGACTTCACTCTTGGTGTTTTTTTAAAAATGCTAGCAACACCCGTATTAGATATGTTATAAGATCACATATCATGTCCGCATCACTGCAAGATTGATTATTCAACTTTATGTTCAACTTTATTTAGTAGATAATGGAATACTACAAGACAGTAGGATTTAAAGAATGAATATTAAAGCTGCATTTTTAGCAGTTTTTGTTCTAATGTACATATAATTTAATAAAATTCAAAGAGACTTAGCTTTGTCTCTTTATTAGAAGAATAATAACCTATTTAATAATTTAATTGCAAGTTAATTAATTCTAAATTACTTTATTCCATTTAGTATAATATCAAAAATATATAATTACTGATAGGCTAGACTCAATTTACTTATTTTAATTTCATCAATGTACTTCATTAAACATTAATACATCAAAATCTGCTTCTCTGAGAGATAAAATATGAGTAAGTATATGTGGTTATGTTTTCATTCTTTTTTTAGTTAGAGGACGATAAAATACAGTATCTTAATCAGCTTTTTTGTTGCTATGACAGGACACCTGAGAGAAACATTCTCTGAAAGGAAGGCTTTATTTTGGTACAGAGATTCAGCTATTTCAGGCTATGATACTGCCCATCCTAACTGTGGGTATTCAGATCTATAGAAGAGGTATGATTCTTCCTTCATGGAAGTCATAGTAGAGGCAGAAAAAGAGGTCAAGAAAGTTTATGGCCTTCAAAGGTTCACCACTAGTGACCTCCTACCTCCTGCTGGGGCCATCTTTTATAGATGATCAAAACCACCTATTAAAACTGACATCATCTAGAACAAAGCCTTGAATAAACAAGCATTGAGACATTTGTATATCAAACATCACCAAGAGACATAGTTATTTTTATGTTTATGACAACATTATTATTACTTAACAATTAATTATACAGCACTAAACTCAGTGGAAGAGCTCTATCTCCAATTTAGGAGAATTCGATTTATGATTAAAACATACTTATGTCCAAACTATTTTGGCTTTTTAAATTTTATGTAAGTAATATTTTAAATTATAGTCATTTTGTAAGAGTTCTCTTGTAGACTTACTCATCATATTGGTTGTTTTTTATTAGACTGTTTCATAGGAAATTAGACTATTTTTTTGGAAAATTTGTGTTTCTGGATTTAATTATTTAGAGATAACTAAGAATGTATGTATATATTATAAAATCTGAAACTGTCTGGTAACTGAAATACTTCTGTCCCATGTGCTTCATAGTCTTCTTAGATAAATATGTTAGTTCTTCGAGCATCAGTTTCCTCTAAATATTAGCTGACTTTCTGACAATAGACCAGACATAGCTAATCACTTTAAATACAGTGTATAGTAGATAATATGGAATATCTCATTCACAAAGGAATACTTATGAGATGAATAAAATATGAAGACCCAATAAATTATAAAGCATTATCAAAATATGCATACTGATGCAACATTTTAAACCCCTGTGAGTCCCCAATACTGAACAACCAAATAATATTCAGTTGTGCTAAAATGATATGGGATATTTTATTAATGTAACTTAAAGGCAGATGCAGTTTGCTATCTATCCAAGAGGTTAAAGCAAACAGCAGAGATTTGGAAAATGAAAAGTTTTACTTTTAAAACTATATACACCATACAAAAGAACCATCCTTATACCTAAAAAATAAAAGATTAAATAGCAGATAAGTCAAGAAAAGTTCAATTGCTCCTTAACAAATTATTTTTCAGTGAGTTCTTTGTGGTTCTTATCACTTTGGCTTCAATATCACAGAGATAAAATATTAGCATCTGCTTCTGGATCATTACTCTCCCACGCTAAGCTACCTCCTTCCCTGAAGAACTCATGGTCAGTGTCATTGTGACCCTACTTGTACTTAAGGCCAGCACTTTGGGTCAGTATTCTATAATAAGTCATTTTTAGTGTTCATCTGGAAAATTGAATTACTGTGACCTGTGACTTAGTGATAACTATATCCTAATTTTAAACCAATTTTACTTTGTTCTCATCAGTTTGTAGACTTTGCAACTTTAGAGTAAAAAAAAATGGCTCTACCACTGGGCTCTGTATGATCCCGTTACGTATTGCAGTCATAACTGATACCTTCCTGTCTCCTTATTTCCATTCTCAGGAAGTAGAATATCTAGACATTGTGTTAATAAACCATTTCATGCTACATATACCAAGTGCACAAGATTTCTCTGTGTGTTAGATTTTATTTATGAAGCTTATATCAACTGCCTTACCAGGTTTTTGAGAGATCTGAGCATTTCAAAGTCCATCCCATGATATTTTTGAGTAAACTACAACATCTAATATCACCTTTCCAGATCATGAGTATATTACTTAATGGGTAATAAAGAAGATACAAAATATATTATATACACATGTATTTGCTATAGAATTTTGAGAAGAATTTGTAACACTGTACATATGAATGTATGTATTCATGTAAGTATGTATCTACTTGCCCCACTAATATGCACAAAGGTAGACTAAGGCAAAATATAGCAAAACCATTATGGCAAATGTATGCTATGTTTTCAGTAGAATTTTAGTATCCTACACACATTTTCTTACTTGATAGCATCAAATGTAGAGCACTTAAAACAAGCAAACGGGAGGGGAGAGGTAGGGAGGGAAACAGAAAAATGTAGAGCTCAATAAAATCAGTAAAAAGAATGCTATATTAGGAAAACAAACAAACAAACAAAAGATAAGTTAAATGCTTGGAATACAAATGACTCTCCCTCATAGAAGTACTTTATAATATTTAATATCAATGTTCTGGAGGAATATGTCAAGGATATTGCACACTACCGGGAGCGACGGACTGGTTAGAAACATATCCCTGAAGTAGCAGAGTTCATATACGACCCTCTGAGCTATGTCACCAGAAAGAGGATCCTGTTAATCAAACATGTGCCAAGCCAAACAAGAAAACCAGAATAACGGTTTGCCAAAACTAGGCTTGAGACTTTGCCCTTAAGTCAGCATCTTCATACTACTAAAAACTTACTAACATTATCTTTTCCAAAGAAGACCAAAATTAGAAATACAATCAGATCTGAAGTGAGATTCAGCTTCAGTGGTGACCCTAGATACAGTGAACAGCCATTTCTTTTTTGGAAGAAAATCCAGAAGAATTTCTTCAGTATTAATAAATACTAAAAAAATTAAGAGATGCAAGAAATAAAAATATTAAATATAAGAAGTGAAAAACTTGTAAACAAAGGTACATGACTTATTCTCAAGATAGCTGTTTTCAAAATGAGCATGAAGAAATGAATGTTATACCAAAAAAGTGTAAAATTCAAGAAAAATAAGGCAGAAATTACTAAAGAAAAAAATCTCATCAGAAAGTTCTGGTTCATAACATTGAGGCTTTTTCTTAGACTGAAGAAAGAAGAAACCATAAAAGATAAAAAGGGATTAATAAAAAAACAAACTTCAAATTTTGAAGATGTTAACTTTCCCATATATTTTCTGAGTTAATTTTGTTGAAGTACTCTAACTAAAAATTACTTCTAGAATGTAGGTACTAAGTAGGTGAATGAAATTAAGAACTTCAGCATGAGAAAATTGTAGTATACAAATTTTGTTTATATGCATTCGTACGATTTAATCATTGAATTAAATATAAATCTTGGGCTATGATTACTAGACAAAGCAGGGTATTAAACAATATTAAGTACAAATCCTTCATAGTATGATTAGCACACTAAAATAAAAAGTCAGAAATTATTCTCTTGAGGAGAGAGGTGATCTGTTTTAAAGTGTCTAATACATTTTTTTTTGCATTGCTGGTTACAGTACATGCTGTGATTCTGAAGCAGAAAAGTTGCGGTGAAAAGGGTTAGAGACTGATTTCAGAGGCATAAAATTTCAGATTTGTGATGAAATAGCAGAGACAGGACATAGTGCAAAAAATCCAAGATAAATTATCAAAAGTTATCCAAGAATTATCAAGGTAGAAATGAGTTTTTAGAGCAATTTTTAAAATAATTTGAAGCCAAGTAGATCTCAGTTTAAATTCTGGGAGCCATCTAGCAATGTGACACCATGGAGCAGTCAGTATCTTCTTTCACTGGGCAATCCCTGAGAAGGAAGCAACGAAAGCACACTAGATCATGAAAGCATTTGCCAGAAACAAATAAGAAATTGTAGAAACATTATTTGACATATCAGGCATGTGATAACTTTTAAAGTAGCTGTTGTAAGCATCATCATTACTATTTTAGGCTATATTGTGGGCTTTCAAGGTTGGGTTTTCAGTGTACATAAAGATTTTTTTCATAGAAAAGCATAATATATTGAGAATAAACAAAAATTCATTAAGTAAAGGATATTAATTTGTGCATTATCTGAACCTGAGATGGTATCTGACTTTGTGTTAAATTATCAAAAACCCATAATTCCTTTAGTGTGCACATTTTCCCCTGTAGTTATTTCATTGAAATGTATTTACTTCTTTTAACATGAAAATATGCAGACACTTCCAAAAACATAACATAATCTTTAAAATTTAATAAAATGAAAATATCCATAAATTGAGACACTTTCGTCTATGCCTATTTTCATTATTTTATTTATTTATTACTAATAAAATATCATGACCATTAGCAATTTAGAGGAGGAAATGTTTACTTTATCTTACAAAGAAAGGTTAAAGTTTGTTACTGCATTCAAAGAAAATCAAGGCACGAACTTCAGTCATATCACATGCAGTCAATAGCAGGAAGAAATAATGTATGCATGCTGTTTGCTTGATTGCTTGTACTCAGCTTGATTTTTCCTATGCTTATATTGTTCAAGGCCCTTTGACTAAGACTTGGTGCTGCCCACAGTGGGCTGTGTTTTTGCACAACTATAGTCTTCAGACTGTCTTCCATAGACACTCACAGCACAGTACAATGAAAAGAAGTCTTCAATGAGACTTGCATCACAAATTGCTAATTTTTGTTCAGTTGATGATAAAATAATACACTTACTCATTTGAATGCTTTTGAGTTTTAGAACGTTCAGTTTACAATTTTTGGTTATAAACTTTGTCTTAAATGCAAGACTGATTGCAGATCTCAATATTAGTGTATAAGTGGCTGAGAAAGAGTTGTGCCACATCAAGAATTATCAGGTGCCAATCACAAATTGAGTAAGATATGTAAAGATGTAATTGGAAGTATTAAGGGTATTCCAGATTCCCACAAATTTAGATATAAGCTGCATCTAAATCAAATTTAATTAATGGAGTATTCTTATCAATAAATACTGTGTGTAGACAGACTATTTTTGAATATATTTTTGTTTTAGGAGGGTCATTTGGTACCTTTAACTAAAGGTCATTTTTTTCCCACTGGTTCTTCTATAATGAGATCAGAAACAACCATACATCAGGAATTTTTGGGGAGAAATAAATACTTTCCCTGCATACCCTCCCTAATTTTATATTAAAAATTTTATGAGTAAATTCATTGGCATGCTTGGAAACGTAACAATATATATTCCAAAGAGATAAATTTCAACATTTCTTATGAACCATATGGACAATTTCCAAGTCATTGTTTTACATACAAATAATTAGATTTTTTCAATTTGCTTTTTCCAGAAAGTGAATACACGCCACAAAAATTATACAAAACTTAAAGATAGACTAGAGAGCTGAGAACTCCCTTTTACCACCTGTCCTCACCTTCACCTTTCCCACAGATGACATCTCCAGAAGACTGCATAAAACATTTTCTTAATAAAAATTCTACCTGAAATGCAGAAATGTGATAAAACTTGGAATTCCATTTACACACACACACACACACACACACACACTTGCTTTTATTTCAAGATACTCTACTTAAAACCATTCAGTTTCAAAGACTATCATTTCCTTGAATTCTTCTTTGGCAGCTATACCTCCTCTACAATGACATACTTCAAAATAATTTTACTTCTTGGTGGTTATATCCCTCTGATTTTAATGTTCTCATAAAAATAATATTAATTGTAATTCTGTGACTAAAAAAGCTTAATCCTTTATTTTAAATGACAAATATGTATATATATATAAACAGGTTAATCTCTTTGAAGACTTAATTTTATCGAAATAGGAAGGTCAATGGGAGAAAAATTGTATTTTCACATATATGCTTATGAGATGGACAGAGCAATAAAGAGGTTGCAATAATCCTTTGTCATACAAAGACCTTATACCATCCTAGGAGGTTTAGAATCAAATCAAGACACATATTTAGAATTGATATTTTCTAGGTGAAAGAAAATTAGAAGCTATTATGTTGACCTCTGATATATAATGCTGTCTGCCTTCTATCCTCATTCTTAATGAAGTATCAGATCTCACCACTTGCTACAAGATGCTTGGACATTAACAGGTCATAATAGATGAATAGGTATGGCTGCACGATTAGAAGAATCTCTCCAAAACACTGGGAAACATTTCAAATGAGTTATTTGTAGAAATAAAATGAGAAAAATGTAATGGTTAAAAAATGGCTAGCAATTTCTATGCCACTTTTAACCCAGCACATTGTTTAGTCAGAACAAATTGTAGGTTGAAGGTTTTGTGGCTGAGTTGGTGCCTAATCCCTCCATAGAAAATCTTGCCTGGGTACAGGAAATGATTTAAGATCCTGTATTTAAGATCCATATCCTCCCATTTCTAAGAGTCTTAGCTTGGAGAACCTCATAGTTTTCTGGCAATTTCAATTGGAGTAGGTTTATACCTCTTACCGGAGATTCTCCCAATTCCAGTTGTCTCACCCAATACTCTCTCTTTCCATCCTTCCTCATCTTCATCCATCATGTTCACATCTCTACCCCCATCCAAACCTCTTGGCCCCTGTGCACTGGTTGTGTCTATTCTGTTTTCCTTCACATTGAGATTGTGGATCTCCCCACCCAGGCCCTCCTTGCTACTTTCCTTCTCTGGGTCTGTGGATTGTAGCATAGTTATTCTTTACTTTATGACTACCATCCAATTATAAGTGAGCAGACACATTTTTTTTCTGGAATCTGGGTTACCTTACTCAGGATGATCTTTTCTAGTTACATCTATTTGTCATTCATGATGTCATTGTTTTTATCTGCTGAGTAATACTCCATTGTGTAAATGTACCACAATTTCTTTGTACATTTTTCGGTTGGGGGCATCTAGGTTGTTTTCATTTTCTGGCCAGAAATTGTAGGAGTGGCTAACCAATGAATGGTCTAGTTTGAGATGCATACCATGAGAAGAAGTCCACCCTTGACACCTTCCTGAGGGCAAAGACCCAGGGACTGGATATCCCAGAGACCTAGAATATTATTATATTATGTTAGTCCCACAGATCCATGAGTTTCAGAGATATATCTTTGATATCTTCTTCAAAGATTTAAAGTTCTGTCATTCATACAGATCTTTCAGTTGCTTAGTTAGAGGTACATCAATATATTTTATATTATTGGAGGCTATTGTAAAGGGTATTGATTCTCAGTTTTCTTTCTCAGTCTATTTATATGTTGTATACAGAAGGACTGCTGATCGTTTTTAGTTAATCTTATATCCAGACACTTGACTAAAGGTCTTTATCAGCTGTAGAGTTATTAGTAGAAAAAGCCACAGCTCATGTTGAAGAGTATGAGAAGCCAAAGGAGAACTCCTCAGTTGCTGCTGGGAGTGCAAACTTGTATAGCCAATTTGGAAGTCAGTGTAGTTGTTTCTCAGAAAACTGGGGGAATCAATCTACCACAAGAACCAGCTACACCCTTCCTGGATGTATATCCAAAGGCTGCTCCATCATACCACAAGGACACTTGTTCAACAATGTTCATAATAGGTTTATTTGTAGTAGTCAGAACATGGAAACAATCTATATGCTCCTCAACTGAAGAATTGATTAAAATATGTGATACATGTATACAATGGAGTATTACTCAGCTGTTAAAAACAGGGAACCAGAAAGTTTGTTAGCAAATGGATGGTACTAGGAAAAAAAATCATTGAGTGAGGTAAATCAGAGCAATGAAGCCAAACATGGTGTGTACTCACTCTAAAATGGATATTAGTGTAAAATAAAGGCTTTTAGTCTAGTCCATCCTATTCTACAATCCACAGACCCAGAGAAACAAGGTAGCAGGGAGGAGTCTCGCTGGGAAGGCAAAATAGAAGAGATTTTGTTAGTGTACAACTTGTGTGGATATGGGAACAAAAATGATTGGGCTGGGGGATTGGAGAGGGAGAGTCCTAAGAAAGACTACCAGAAAGGAGGGTGTTTAGCATCCGGTAAAAACTTGTGCAAAGGAATATCACCAGAAAGTGGGGTGGTCAGCATCGGGTAAAAACTTGTGCAAAAGAATATCCCATGAATCCACAAGGATGAACAAAGTTAGGACTCCTAGCAGTAGTGGATACATAGCCTAAACTGAACATATCCTGTTACCAGATTTCTGACTACCTGATTTGTCATCAGAGAGGTTTAATCCAGCAACTGATGGAAACACATGCAAACCCACAGTCAAATATTCAAGAGTTCAGGGAATCCTGCAGAAGAGGCAAATGGAGGGTTGTATGAGCCAGAAGGTCAAGGAACTGAAAGAAAACCCACAGAATCCACTAACCTGGTCTCATAAGTGTTTACAGAGATTGAATTGACAACCAGGATGCATGCACGGGACTGCCCTAGGCACTCTGCTTATCGGCTGCAGGTGAGTATCTTCGTTCTCTTGTGTGTGTGTGGGGGGGCTCCAAATAGTGGGAACAGAGGCTGCCACCAACTCTTTTACTGTTTTGAGGGAACTTACTCCTCATGCTGGGTTACCTTGCCGAGCCTTAATATATGGGGAAGTGCTTACTTAGCCTTATTGCAACTTGATATGCCATGTTTTGTTGACAGTCATGTGAGATCTGCCCTTTCCTGAACAGAAATGGAGTGGATTGGGGGTGTGGGAACAGAGAGGGTGGGTGGGCCAGGGTGCAAAATAAATAAATAAAGATAGATAGATAGATAGATAGAATCTATCTATCTATCTTAAAGATTTAAAAAAAGAAAAGTAACCCCCTCACAAAATGAAAAAAAATGTTTTTTTTTTTAAAACGGCAACCAAGTTTAGAGGAAAGAAGTCGAATCAGAAAATAGATTCCCTATTTTACGATAGTTCTTTGAATTCAGTCATCAAGGTCTTGTGTTAAGATTATTTTAGAATGAAAATTGTGGGGACCATTACAAAATGAAACATATGTATTTATGATGTTTATGTTAGAAAAGATATTATAGAACAATCTCTGATAGATTAAGAAATCCTTCTGTTGTGGGACAGAGTGGCATACACCAACATTTCAAGACTAGATTTTCATAGACAGAACGACAGTCTGGGCTACATATCAAGTTCAGAACAGAACAATTCCAATACAGAACAATGCTGTGAATCAAAAGAAAAAAATTAGAAAAGAATGTCTATAGAGTGATAAGTTAGGAGTAAGCACACATTCTTGTTAAGATTACTCGATATGGAATATGAACTGCTAATGTTTGAAGAAACAATTGAAACAGAATTTTTTTCAGTTATTTCAGCTGGAATATTTTTCTTTGCAAAAGATTACAAATGAGCTATAGACTAGAGTCAACCTCTGACAAAAGACTTATTATATAAATGAAGAGTATCACAAAGCTCAATTTTAAATAAAATGCTATTGTCAATTTATGACTGTTCTATGATGGATACTCATTTTATTTTCCAAGAGTATGGAACTTGGCACGTTGTACAAGCTCCAGTAGATGATCTTGCGTCCCTGTATATAAAAGCAGTTTTAAATGGATTCAGTGAATTTATGTTTCTTTAAACAGGACATGTTGTTTAGAAAGAGATATGAAGAAAGGGGTTCAGAAAGTATTTGTGGAAGATGGAGCTGGATATGCTCAAAATATATACTTGCATGAAATGCTTAAGTGTAAATAAATTATGTATTTCAAAAATAAGTGGTAAAAAAGTCCCAAGATCCATTGTTGAATAGGATTTAATCTAAATCAATGAAAAATTAAAGATATCAATAGAATGAAAATTGAGGTGCTAATTGGTATAGGAGAAGGAAGAAGAGGAGAATAGAGATGTGAGACCCTTGATGGTGGAATTTTTACCTAGAGCCTTGGAACAACAGCTCTTGAAACAGAGAGGGGAAGACCTCCATGGTCATGCTCAACAGACGGCAGGATGAGGAGTAGGTCTGGACTTTGCTAAATAACTTTTACCTTTCATAGATTTTCTTTAGATATATGTCCTCTTTATTTTATATCACAAAATCATTATTCATTTCAATTTTTAATATTTATTCCTCTTTCCTTTCAACTTCACCACTGCTTTATATTTCTAAAACCAATACAATATTACTCTCTTTACAGGTGTACACAATTTTGTTAAAGCTGTTTCAGTTCATTTTTCCTGAGAATAAAGGAGCTTAAATAGTCATCTGGCAAGGAATAAAAGGCCATCCAGGGTCCAGTTCTGGAGGCTTGTGTCTAGAACCAGTCAGTTTCTCTATTACCCTAATCCACTGACTCCCTGATGCTCACACACGCTAAAGACAATCTTTTCACTACATAGGTGGGATGAAAAGAAAGAGGGAGGATGACACAATATCTTCTCATGCTAAAGATCAACAATTAAATCTTTAGCAATTTCTCAATAATGCCACTTTGGGAACCAATCCTTCAAGACGGGGTCTTCAGACATTAGCAGATTTTAGCACATAATCTGTAAAGTCACACATCTTGAAATATTTATATTTGCACTCCTGCCACACATATGTATCATGACATGCTACATGTTTACTGACAAACATTGTGAATTGTAAAATACCTTATGGTGTATGTTGTAAAGAGCTTGAATGGTGGTGAAATATCAATTTAAAATGGATATCAACATATGCATAAACTTATTTCTTTCTTTGACTTAGAAATCCAATACTTAAAACAATAGCAAGCATAAAATACACCACAAACCTTGTCAAATGTGTTATTTGTTAGAAAATGGATATCTTTCTTTAAAAATAAGGACACTGTAGATCAAATTGTCATGAAGAGCAAAACTGCATATTTTATGGACATGTTTAAATGGTAGTTTTGGTTTTTGTTTATTTTTTTAACCAAGTTAACTTTCATGTGTGCAAGGGCAACAGAGATTTGTGTCATTAAAGGTGTAACATTGACCCAAATATAATCCTGAAAGTGAGTTGGGAAGTGTGTTCAGGGAGAGGGAAGGCAAGTGTATGAGAAAAGGCAGATTGATTTCCTTTGAGCTGCTGCAGCAAGCTTTAATGGTAGAGGCTTTGTGTTGCTTCATTGATTCGTTCAGATGGTTATCACACGTAATCGGGACAATACTCAATCCCACACAGTTACCTATAAAAGTTATAGAACTGTTAGGAACTTTAGCATTTGACTCCATATCTGCTCTTACTCTTTTGAAGCCTCAAACGTTAGAATGAAATTCCAATTTTCTTTTGCATCCTGGGAGTGAAAGGTGGTTTATCTACTGAAGAGGGAGAGAAAGGTGGACTGAAAAGAAAGAGCAAGGACCATGAACTATTTTTCTTCAGCTAGTCCTAGGATAAGTCTTAAATAAATGATTTAACAAAATTTTGAAATCTTTACAAAGGAATGGTAAATTATGAGAAGTGCTCTCTAAAACGGGCCCTTGGGAAACAAATCACGGTGGTTTGGTGGGACTTGTCCTCCTTGTGTCCTTCATAAAGAGACCTAAATTGACTCACAGAGACTGAAAGAACAAGCAAGGGACCTGCACAGGTCTGCACCAGGTACTCTGATTATATATGCTATGGCTGTTACCTTTTGTTTTGTGGAACTCCTAACGCAGGAGCATCTCTGACACTTTTGCCTGCTCTTGGGACAAGCTTGCCTTGTCCAGCCTGGCTATGAGGGCTTTTCCTTTGATTTATTGTGTCTTGTTTTGTCCTGTTTGGCTGTTCTCTCTTGGAGGACTGCTCTTTTCTGAAGTGGAAAGAGAGAGAGTGGATCTGGGGGAGAGTATAGGTTGCGGGGAAATGAGAGGACTGGAGGGATGGGAAAATAAGGTGGGGATGATGGAAGATTGCATTTTCAATGAAAATTTAAATGTGATAGAATTAATGAATTTAAGCGATGGTTGACGGGAGTAGAGTAAAAAGAGAAACTAGCAAAAGGATATTTGCAGTACTGTAACTATTTTTAATGACTCCGATTAGACATTGAGTCATCCTGTTCATGCCCCGCCTCCTTGCAACATTCATAGAGTTATGTTTGAATTTCAGAGACTAAATAGTTAGCATATGACTTAGAAGCTTGTCTATGGAGTTTTCAAATGTATATTATAATGCTTCTTGAGGAGCTCTGAGTGACTATTCGTTGGCTAAAGCATATACTGTTTTGTTGAGGAGTCAGTTTGTTTCCCAGCACCTCCAACATATCACATACACTTTTAACTCTAACTCCAAGGGGCTCTGATGCCTACTTCTGGCCTTTGTTAACACCGGTATTACATGCACACACACACACACATAGACACATAGACACATAGACCTGCACATAATTAAAATAACTTGAATCTTAAAAAATTCCTGAGAAAAATTATATTCCTGTGAAGCATTTTCTCTCCAAAGAAATCTGAATTCATTTTTTCAACCATAATTTCAGTCCACTCAGGTGACCTAAGATACTTTAAAATCTTGTAAAACATTCTTTTCATATACTACTCAGCCTGTATTCTAGAAACCTGGTGCTTTTGAGACAAGCACAGAAGCATTTTCTCCGTGCTTTTTTTGTTCTTCTCCCAATCAATGATGTGATACTTCTTGCCGTTAAACAGATGTCTGATTTTCTTCTCAGCTACATATTGCATATGAGCACCAGGAAAACCTTTTCATTATACTACTCTTAGAGTACTCACATGTTACAATTTTTATATTTATTGATTGCATGACTCTATCCATCAGAGTCAGATTTATTCAGGTTGGATACTTTCCCTTACTTGTGGTATCTACGGCAATGCCTCAAATAGAAATTTAACTATTGGTCAATGAATATAACTTTTATGGAATTGTTCAATATATAAGTTTCTAACACCTTGATTAGTGTGGCTAGCAAATACTTGTGATATTTAATGGCTAAGACCTTGTGCACGATTATGTTACTGCTATTGAAATCATCCTAAGATGAAGCTTATTATGGATATCTTTCCAAAAGGGTTGCAAATTTGCAATTAAAGTTAAAATGATACCCAGGCAATGGTGTTGCACACCTTTAGCCCTAGTACTTGGGAGGCAGAGACAGAAAAATAATCTCGAGTTTGAGCCTCTCCTGGTCTACAAACTGAGTCGCAGAACCACCAGAGCTGTTATAGAGAGAAATCCTGCCTTGAAAAAAACCAACAAACAAACAAAAAAACTTTTAAAAATCAGTGTGTGTGTGTATATATATATATATATGAATAATATATATATTTGTATATTCTTAAATCTTGAGTCTATTGTGGTCTACATACTTATTACGAAGTTGTCATTTGATAAGTGAATATAAATCAATTTTTAGATTTTTGAGACTGAAGATAGATGGTAAAACACATCTGGACAGCAGAGTTGATGTGGGCAGAATAAGCATTTATGAGTCACTGTATGTTAAATGGTCAATGACTTGTCATTAGGAAATATCTTTATTTAAATTCAGTTTTTATTAAAAAGCTACCAAATGCCTAAGCCCAACAGCATGTATCAAGTTTCCAAAGATGTTTGAAATTGTAAGATGGTAATTTACTTTTTCCTAACGTGTTTGTGCTGTTAAAATAATATCAAGATAACTTATCATTTGCATATAAATCTTGTTAAAATTTCCAAGAATTGTGCTGAAAATACAAAAATAAGTGTATTTAATACAGTTGACACATATTTGCTATTTTTCACAAATTATATGAAAGAATTAGAGATCCACTTTTACT
The DNA here is from genome assembly GCA_001685075.1 of Bramus lutescens. Lineage (NCBI taxonomy): Eukaryota > Metazoa > Chordata > Mammalia > Rodentia > Cricetidae > Bramus > Bramus lutescens. The sequence continues at coordinate 10,757 of LOEQ01003146.1, read as the reverse complement.
TGCCTCTCCAAATGTCATTTAGAATTCTATCAGCACTATCCTCCTTTTAGCCTTCGTAGCTGAAGTCCCCAAAGACAATCTCACCACAGAAAATAGCATGAGAAATATCTACTCTATGCATATAAATTCAGCTGGAAAGGGAAAACTCTTCATGACTTGAGAGATCTCATTTTCATTACAAACTGCTCCTTCTATATTCAGCTATGTGAACATGAGAGAATGTGTGCATACATTAGTGTGAACTGTATTCCTTTCATGTGACATTATAATATAAACCATAAAGGAAACTCGCAAATGCAAGGATACTATCATGTAGGAGCTGCACAGTAACTATGTATTCTTTACAGACCACCCTCTAAATTAAGGGCCAAGGTCATAAACTAACATCTTATATAGCCGCAGACTAAGTTGAAGGTCAGTGGTGATGGTTTACTCTCCTCCTGTGTCTCTCCTTATTCTTCCTCATACTCTCCCTCTTCCTCCTCTACGGCCTCTTCTTTCTCCTCCACTGCATTCTCCTGTTCCTCTTCCCCTCTTCCCCTCCTTCACCTCTTTTCTTTCTTTTTCTATATCATTATCGCTCTTTCTTACCCCTATTTTTCTTGCATTCCACCTTCCTACATTTGCCCTTGCCCCATCTGTATTTCAACCCAGATTCTTCTGTGAAAATCGTTTTTATATGCATGTGTAAAAAGGCCACATTCCCTAGGAAGATCCTGAAATTACCCTAAATCTGTGGCTTCCTTGAACTTGTCGTTCCCGGTCTCACTTGACATATTAAAAGCTGATCAAAACATGAAAAAATAGTCGTTTTTTTCTCCCACCCACATACCACATACTCATACACTGACTTTAAAAAACAGGGTTCCACCTAATATACTTATTTCATTTTAGAAGTTAAAATTATATTCCTTCTGGTCATTCAGATTTACAAGCAAGGCTAGAGTCAGTAATTGATCACACTCTGTCTATCCTGAACATATATACCCAAGGTTCCATTCTCAGATTAGACCATTGGATCAAGAAACTTCAAGGGATTCCTTGTTACAAATTCCCCTTCCCCACGCGCCTGTTTACTTATCAGGTCCTCAGGGAAAGAAATGAGCACAGCTAGTATTAAGTACCCAATTCTCTATGATTTATAATCACAGAATAGGAAAAGGTAAGTTCATTTAAATCAATCAGTCAAACATTTCTCATGTTTATTAAAAATTTCAGATAATTGGAAATACATAAGAAACAAGATGGACTCTCTTCTAGCTCTCTCCCCTTTTACAGTGTTAATCCCCCTACTAATAAGGAACACTTAACAATTGTGATAACGTTTGATAAGTAGTTTTGGCGATCAGTATGTTTGCATATGCATTGATTTATTATCATCCAAAACCAAATCAGTGTGATGATTATAATTTTTCCTTATCATTATCTTTAATTTAAAGAGTTTATTTTATCAGGATATCCAACCACTTTAATACAAAACTTTATATAGTGTTGTTTGGTTAAATTGTGAAAAGGAGTTTGGTTTCAGAAGAGTAAGATATTAAGAAAAATTCATATGGACATTTGGCTCTTTTATGTTCTTTTCATGTAGTTCTTATTTTAAAAAGTATTGAGAATAGATTCTTTTCTCACATAGTATATACTCATGTGTTTTTCCCCTTTCATTATTATTTCTAGTTTCTCCCCACTTCCCCTCCCTGCACTCTTTTGTCTCTCATCAGAAAAGAATGAGAATTTGAACTCTTTACTCTTTAAAAATAATGAAGAGTAGAGCTTGAGAGATGCCTCAATGGTTAGTAGCACTTGCTGCGCTTGTACAGAATCTGGATTAGGTGCCTAGAATCCACAGGGTATCCCACAATCTCCTGTAATTCTTGTTCCAAGAAATAGTGGTCTTTTTCTGACCTCCTTGGGAATTGCATGTGACACATATACACAAATGGGTAAAACAACTGTACACATATAAAAGTAAATAAATAAAAACAATTAAAATATATTTGTCAATATCTTGCTTACCGACAGACCAATAACAAGTAGGATCTTAGACCTAATATGTGTTCAATACATGTATATGGTGATATTTATATAATTATTTTAGTTTGTTTAAAAATAGATATCCTAAAATAATACTTTGAAATATATTATTATATGAATTTTCACAATATTAGGCAAAAGAGTTTTCAGATCAATATAAAACATATTTAATAATATTGTTCTCCCCATTAATAACAACTCTTCTTCTTCTATTCCTATATCCTGGTGCATTCTAGGGAATAAAAAGAAAATATATTTCCTTAATTTTTAAAATATATTTATTTATTTCACATCCAAGGCAAACTTTTCCCTCTCTCCCTTACTCCTAGCCCCTGTCTCAAACCCCCTCCCTCTGTTCCACCCCTCAATCCTTTCGTCTTCTGTTTCTGTTTAGGAAAGGGCAGGTCTCTCACGAGTATCAACACAACATGGAATATTAAGTAACAGTAAGACCAAGTCCCCGTCATGTATTAAGGCTGGCCTCGGCCACTCATTATGAGGAGCATACTGAGTTCCAAAAGCCAGCAAATAAGTCAGAGATACTTACTGTTTCCGCTGTTAAGGAGTCCCACTAGAGGACCAAGCTACAGAACTGTAAGACAAATGCAGAGTAACTAGTTCAGGCTCATGCAGCTTCCTTGTTGCCGGTTCAGTCTCAGTGAGATCCTGTGACGCTAGGTGAGTCGATTCTGTGGCTTTTCTTGTGGTGTCCTTGACCCCTCTGACTCCTACACTCCTTTTTCTTCCTCTTCTGTAGGATCCCCAGAGCTTCAAACTCTACCTAATATTCGGCTGTGGGCTGTGGGTCTGCGTCGGTCTCTATCAGGTGCTAGATTAAACCTCCTGATGACTATTGGGCTAGACACCAATCTGGTCACAGGAGATGGCCAGTTCAGGTTGCGTATCTGCCACTGTTCGGAGCCTTAGCTGGGGTCATCCTTGTAGATTCCTGGGAGATTCCCTTTCACAAGGTTTTTACTTGACTATATAATGTACCCTCACCATTTCCAGGTGTCTCTTTCAGTATTCTCCCCCTTTCACACTCCCAACCTGATTGCTCATCTTCCCATCTCCATCACCCTCGGTCCACTCAATCTCTTCTATTTCCCCTTCCCAGAGAGATCCAGGCATCTCCCCATGAAACCTCCCTGTTACCTAATCTCTCTGAGCCTGTGGATTGGAGCATACTGATCCTTTATTTTATAGCTAACCTCTACATATCAGAGTATACACAACATGTTTGTCTTTTTTTGGTCTGAGTTACCTCATTCAGGATGACTTCTTCTAATTCCATCCATTTAACTTCAAATGTCCTGGTTCTTTGTTTTTAATAGCTGCACAATAATCCACTGTGTAAATGTAGCACATTCACTTTATCCAGTCCTTATTTGAGGGACATCTAGGTTGTTTCAGATTCTGGTTATTATAAATAAAGCTGCTATGATCATTGTTGAGCAAATGTCCTTGTCCCGTTTGTATTTCTTTTATCTCCTTCAGTTGTCTTTTTGCTGGACCTAAGACTTCAAGTGCTGTATTGAAAAATATGGAGAAAGTGGAAAATATTGTCTTGTTCCCAATTTTTTTGGAAGTTTCAGAATAAGACTGTGACTGAGGGCTGTCTCCTCCTGTTTTATAATATTCTATCATCTTTAGTTCTGGGATTAAAGGCAGGCATGGTTATTGTGAAAGGTGATGTTTCTGATTTCACTCACAGCTTCTTTATCCTTTGTGTATAGGAGGGCTACTGATTTTTTTGAGTTGCTCTTGAATCCTGCCACATCACTGAAGGTATTTATCAGCTGTAGGAGTTCTCTGGTAGAGTTTTTTGGGGTCACTTATGTACACTATCATATCATTTTCAAATAACAAAAGTTTAACTTCTTCCTGTCCAATTTTAATCCCCTTGATCTCCTTATGTTGTCTTATTGCTGTTGCTAAAACTTCAAGAATTATGTTGAAAAGATATGGTGAGAGTGGACAGCCTTGTCTTGTTCCTGATTTTAGNATCCTGCCACATCACTGAAGGTATTTATCAGCTGTAGGAGTTCTCTGGTAGAGTTTTTTGGGGTCACTTATGTACACTATCATATCATTTTCAAATAACAAAAGTTTAACTTCTTCCTGTCCAATTTTAATCCCCTTGATCTCCTTATGTTGTCTTATTGCTGTTGCTAAAACTTCAAGAATTATGTTGAAAAGATATGGTGAGAGTGGACAGCCTTGTCTTGTTCCTGATTTTAGTGGAATTGCTTTGAATTTCTCTCCAATTAATTTGATGTTAGCTGCTGGCTTGCTGTATATTGCTTTTATTATATTTAGATATGATTATTGCATCACTAATCTCCCCAAGACCTCTATCATGAAGGGGCACTGAATTTTGTCAAATTCTTTTTTATCATCTAATGAAATGATCATGTTTTTTTTTCTTTCAGTTTATTTATATAATGGATTATATTGATAACTTTTCACACGTTTAAACAGCACTGCATTTCTGGAATGAAACTTACTTGATCATGATGGAATTTTTTTGGGGAGGGTGTTCTTGGATTCAGCTTGCCAGTACTTTATTGAGAATTTTTGCATGCATTTTCACGAGTGAGATTGGTCTGTAATTCTCTTTCTTGGTTGAGTCTTTGTGTGTTTTTGATATTAGGGTAACTGTAGCCCCATAAAAACAGTTTGGCAATGTTTATTCTGTTTTTATTACCTGGAGCACTTTAATGAGTACAGGTATTAGTTCTTCTTTGATGTTCTGGGAGAATTCTACACTGAAACCATCCRGACCTAGGCTTTTTTTTTGTTTTGTTTTTGGTTGGGAGGCTTTTGATGACTGCTTCTATTTCCTTGCATTTTATAGGTCTATTCAAATTGTTCACCTGGTCATGACTTAATTTTGGTATCCATTACTTATTCATAAATTTTCCCATTTCTTTTACATTTCTCAAATTTATGGAGCACAGGTTTTGTAGTATAACCTAATGATTCTTTGAATTTCCTCAGTGTCTGCTGTTATGTCCCCCCTTTTCATTTCTGATTTTATTAATTTGTATATTCTATCTCTACCTTTTGATTAGTTTGGATAAGGGTTTGTCTTTTTTGTTGAGTTTCTCAAAGAACCAGCTCTTAGTTTCATTGATTCTTTATAGTGTTTCCTTTGTTTATATTTTATTGATTTCAGCCCTCAATTTTATTATTTCCTGTCCTGAAACTAGTTCTTGTTGACCAGATTGGCCTTGAATTCATTGAGATCCACCTGTCCCTGCCTTCTAAGTTCTGGAATTCAACGCATGAGCTACCACCACCCAGCATCATTGCTTACCATGGTAAAACTTTCACCACTAAAATATATTCCATTCTGTTGAAACAAATTCTCTTAAATAGAATGAAATTTCATTAATTTAAAACAATGTTTCATGTTCAGGTATTTAATTCTATACCTATAAAATGTTTGCATTTTTATTGTTATTTACCTTGTTCAAGCTTTCAGTTTAAGGTAGGGTCTATACAAGTTGGCATCAGTCAGATTGGTTCTTAAGTCATCTTCTGTCACTATTAGCATAAACATTAGTATCTTGGCTAAATACTCTATAGACATAGACCTGACAACATGTAATTGTCATACATCTGCTTAATATTGTATTGTTTGGTGTATGTTTCTTTGCCTTGCTTATGTAAATGAAATTAAATTTACTTTACATGAACTCACAGAAAGTACAACTGTAATTCTTAAAGACAAGAGGGAAGCGCCCAATAAAACACGGAAGAACAGAGGGGGGAAAAGGCAAACTTAGGGAGTTAAATGGCTGGAAAAAATGATGTTCTTTTAGATAAAGATAGTGTAACAGGCGAACTCTAAATAACATGGCAACAACACCAAGGAGTTATGCAATGAGAAAGATGCACTTTGGAAGTTCAGACAATGAGAAAAAAAAA
>LOEQ01003145.1:163256-176892 GCA_001685075.1 Bramus lutescens | reverse complement strand
GCCTTCTGTCTGTCTTTTCTTCTGATGCTGCTTGGTCTGCAATGGACCCTAGAAGGAGCAGAGGGTCTCGGAATTGATTGGTGGCCTGTCCTAACTGCGGTCCTCTGCATTCTTCCCACGCTTGCCTTGTCAGACTCCCCAGACCGGTCCGTTGGCACTTGGATGTTTCCCAGGCCAAAGACTTGTGGGGGGGGGCAGCTGGGCTTGTTTTAGCCCGCTGTAGAGATGAGATTAGGTGACCTGAAGGACCATCCCAAATTCAACAGTGCAAGCTGTTGCATTAACGACATAAATGTGTGTAGGAGTTGGTTCTCCCCTGGCTAAGAGGCGAGAACTCTTTTTAGTTGGTGTGATGAACTCTGTGGTGTAGACAGCTGTAAGGTATGTTTCCTCACTGTAACGCACAGTAGGCAAGTGGGATTTCAATATGGTAAATAAACTGAGGATCTCGGTTATTTTTGGCACAGTGACAGAATCTGCTGAGCACAAGTATGTGAGACCAGGAAGTTGACAACAAGGGATATGTAGAGATCCCATTCTGTCCAACCCAGACAGATGTTCTGGAAACCATGAGAGTAATATTGTAATTTTTTTATTTGAAAACTCAGCCAGAGTTAAAAGTGTATGTGATTTGGCTCATGAAAAATGCATAGCAATGTGAAGTGAAGACAGTCTTGCAAATTCCAGGCTGTCGAGTGACAGAAAATAATTGTGCCAAGGCCTTGGGGACAGGTACTGTGAATGAGGAGGACCTCGCCACACATAAATAAAAGGTGGCATTGTGCAAGGGGTTTGGGAGCCAAAGAAAGAATAGAAAGCACCCAAGTCCCTGTTGTAGGAGAAAAGAAAGCCTGGGAGGGAGAAGGGACTAAGGGAAGGGTCAGGAGACTTGAGTTCAGTTTTCCTGCTTGTCATATGTTCTTTTCAATATTCAGGCTGAAAGACATATGCTCTCAGAGATATATTTCTAGCTCTTTTTCTATACCGTGTGTGTGTGTGTAAAACAAAGAAGTGTCTGTAATAAATGGATTTAACTTCTTCATCTTGCTGGTCATTATATATTATAAACAGGCATGTGATACACATCCTCTGAGTCTTTTTTCATATATCTCTAATCTCATTGAGGTCCATGAAAAATAAATTGCTGGATCAAAGTTTGTGCAGCTTAAAAATTTGATAAATATTGTTAAGATGTCCATCTGCATGCCCGCCATCAGTGCGTAGGGGATGGTACAGGCTCCTTGGAGACTACTAATGATTCAAGATACTCCCTGTTTCCTCTCAAGAAACCGGCGACATGAGAGATTGGGCTACGTGCTCCATCAAGGAACTTACTGGTAGAAGATATACTCTCGAGTGAGACTGGAGGGCATTTCAAGATGGCCAAACACGAGCCGCCAAGTGTCTCCAGAGACTTAGAGGTGCTGCGAAGGAAGCTGTGCTTGCTGCTAGATTCCTTCCAGAGCAACGCAAAGGTCAGTCTCCAACGCCGTATATACTGGGAAGTTAACACTGGTCTGAACAAGACAGAATGTTGTATCTTTCTCATAACACCTTGCTGTGTCTGAGCTGTGGCCATATTCTTTGTGGCTGCTAAAGGGTCAGCCATCATATTGACATTCGAGGCAACAGGACAACAGGGGAGTGGGAGGACAATTGTTTTCAAGCTTCCTCCAAATGGAGTCACAGAATTGCAGAACCCTTCCAGTTACATCCCATATGATGCAGAATTTGGTTGGATAGTCACCCACCATGGCAACTGCCATCCTTCAGCTGGATCTAAAGAGGCCACTCTTAGTCCACACGACAGACACTACTCTTTTCTTTGAAAACTTTGGCTCATCTGTTCCCCTAAGAAAGGGGCCAGCAAACAGCTTGTTTCAGATTTGAGTTCTGTGTTCCATTAGAAATTCATCATCCCCCAGAAATGCTACTTTAGCCACCCATGCACTAAAATATTTCCGCACCTTTCCCTAAGTATAAAGAAGCAATGGTTAATTTTAGGACTATATCTTAGTTAATATATCAAAAGTGGTATAGCATGTAATCATAGAAATTAATGGAAAAGAAAATATTTTACATTCCTTTTTGTACTAACTCTGAAATCTAGGCTTCTTTGAATTTACGGGACGATTGTGATGCAAATTAGCCACGTTTTCCGTTTTCACCACTCACTGCAGTGGGGTTTGAGGTACTCTTTCTTTTATCTGCATCTGTATCTTTATTGTTTTTTTCTGTATACCTTTCAACATTAAACAGAATGCTAGGGTTGGGGCGATGGTTCAGTGGGTAAAGCTCTTGTCTGACTATCATGACAACGTAAGTTTGAGTTCCCAGATCCACATAAAGACGGTGCAGAAGTGCATCTCTATTCTCCCAGGGTTTCTATGGCAAAACGGGAGGCGCAGACAAAAGGATCCTGGGGTGCTTATAGGCCAGCTAGCCTGTCTTGTTCAGTGCAAAACAACAACAAAAGCCCAAGGAGATCCTGTTACCAGCAACAAGTAGAAGGCAAGGGCCAACACCTGAGGCTGTCCTCAGACATCCGCATGGGCACTCACATACATGAAAACACACACGCTCACTTGCATTGTATATACATATCACAAAAAGATTTTTAAAAACAGTGCTAGCTGGCTAATACTATTACTAATTTGTTGTATGTCTTTCTAAACTTCTATATCATGTGCACATAAAAGTACATATGCATGTAAAGTGATGGGAACTGTTTCGTGATTTTTTTCTATTGGATAGCACATTTCACCAGCTTCTGTAAAACATATACTAAAGTCATATGCTTCACAGGGGTCTTCTTTGGTTTTGCTTTAGAATGCATTTGGCATACTACCGACTTACCAGATTATTTTTAAAATGGACAAGCAGGTTTTTAGTTAGTTGGCAGAGACTCTTTAATGAGTTAACTCAGTAAGGAAGGTCCTCATGGCCTTTGCACATTTGCAGTTCATTCTCATGACTTGAGAGAGATCCAAAGTCATCAGACACCAGATTTGCAAATACCAAATGGACCATTGGTTTTACAGGAATAAGGAGCGCAGGTACTTCAAGCTTCTAGTCATAACAGATCAGTATATGGTCCTTACTTTATATGTATTTTTGGAAAGATGCATTGATGTGTATAATGCACACTGTTGGTTGTTGGCACTGAACACAGGGCAGCAGCAGGGTGCTTCATGCCTCAAACCCACGCACGTCTTCTTCATAAGAAACAGTAACAAAAAGATACTGATGGTAGACATGGCGCTGTGCATTTTAAATAGTGAGATTGACAAGCAGAAATAAAAACTGAACTTTGTGGTGTTAAATGGGCCACGATGTCATAGTTTGGTTCTTCAGTGTCCCAGAGAGGCCCCCATGCTAAAGGTTTGGCCAAGGGCTTGGTTGTTGTTGGGAGGTGGTGAGACCGTCTTGAATTTCAGGTTCAAACCATAACAAGCTGGGAATGTTCCTGTCCGTTGACTCAGTCTTGACATCAGAGATGCTCAAAGGACTGATTTTAGGTTCCAGATAAATCAGCGAGTAGAAAGTCCTCAAACACAGGATTTGTAGATTAGAAGGACTGTGTGTTTATTAACTGATTGAGCCCTTACTAAACTCCAACCTTGTTGCAGGCATTTAGCGCATCTTAGTTAATATTTATATGCACTTTCAAAGGAGATGAACTTCTTATTCTTTCCTTTTGAAAACTCAGCAGTATGTACTGGAGTAGGTTTGGGCTAGATACTTATCCAGCTAGCCTACTCCCAGGAACGTGGGGAAATTGACAGTTCTCTATGGGCTAGTGTTCTCAGATAGTCTTGAGATGAAATTATTTCTCTTACAAGTTTTTAGTATATTATGTTAATTATCCTTTTAAAAATATTTATTTGGGGCTGGAGAGATGGCTCAGCAGTTAAGAGCAGTGGCTGCTCTTCCAGAGGACCTGAGTTCAATTTCCAGTAACCACATGGTGGCTCACAACCATCCATGATGAGATCTGGCGCCCTCTTCTGGCCTGCAGGCAGATGTACAGGCAGAACACTGTATACATAATAAATCATAAATAAATAAATATTTTTTAAAAAGAAAAATATTCATTTTATGTGTATGTGTGCACTCAGTGATATGTACCTGGATGCATGTATGTGTATCATGTGTGCAGTGCCTGCAGAGGCCAGAAAGAGGGCACTGGGTCCTTAGAACTTACAGGCAATTATGGGCTGTCCCATGTGGATTCTGGGAACTGAACTCAAGTGCTCTTCAGAAACAGTGAGTGCTCTTAACTAGTGCTCTCTCCAGCCACGGGTCACACTAATGCAAAGTGAGTCTGGAGAGAGGAGAGCAAAGCGCCTGTGACCGGCCTCAGTCAGAGTCTCTGTTACGGATTTTGGTTCATGGTTTTAAACCATCCTGGGGCAGAAGGCAGGATAGAATAGAGTAACTCACTCATATCATAATAGCCAGTCAGCAGGGGAATGGGGTGGGGACAGACAGATGCACAAAGATACACACAGGGATTGCTTCAGGAATACATAGGGTAGAATGTAGCCCCAGAAACATGTTCCCAGTGGTCCTCTTCCTACAGCTAGACTCTCTCTCCTGTAGTCTCCACAACTGCCAAAACCAGTGTGAGCAGCTGGGGGCCGCGGGAGTCTGCAGGAGCCACTTTATATTCAAATAGTAACAAAAGCCGTCATTAACAAACAGTGGTGGCAAGACCCTTCAGTGTGTAATGTTTACATAATAGTGAGTGTAACCACAGCAGGCGTAATTGTGTATTTTTATTTTTGTTGGTAGGGTGCTGTTTTTTCATACTGAAGTGTGGGTCTTCAGAGTAATTTACATGTGCCACTAGAACATCAACAAAGGCCATCTGATTGACAGACCATAATTTATATAGCCGCCCCTTGTCTCTGGGGAATGAAAATAGTTTCTTTCCCCCATGTAATCTGTGCTCTTCACTCACAGGTTAATGAGCTCTTTGAACTTCAGATGAGGCTATATAGGCCTCCAGATGGAATGGGCATGAAGTTGCTCCAGCCTGTCTGTAGCGCATGGCCAGTTCTTGTCTTACTTCTAGAATTCAAGAGACAGGAACCTGCTTAAAATAGTTTAAGCAAGCAAGCAGGTAGGACCTTCCACGACTTTAGGAGACTTTAAGGCTTCCCCATGAGCCATGGGAGAAATAAAGCAAGGCTGTCTCAGGACTAGAACCAGGATCAGGCTGGTGCCTGGTACCAGGAGTAGCTCTCAACATGCCCTCTTCCTTGGGCTGTGTAGCTTCTCACATTAGTTCCCTGTGTATTCGCTTCATTCCCAGACTGCAGACCACTCCCCTTGGCTTTCCCATTGATGTGGGCAAACACAGTTTTTCCAGCAGGGACCCTCCTTTCCTCACATCTCCTTTAGCACCTGTTGAAGATCTAGAAGTTTTTTTCCTAGTCATTAGTCATTGAAACACCAGTGTGGTTGGTGCTGTCACCTGTGGCTATCCAGTGGCTGTTGAACTGGGATCTTTGATTTTGTTTGAAATGCATATGACTTATTGGGTGTCCTCTGGCCGGGGGAGGGAGCAGTTTTCAGGGAAGCAGAAGGAGTGGCTGGGTGACCAGGTTGGCATCTCCTGATGTGAATTATCTGTGATAGATGATTTTCTTCTTATGTTGGACTTCCCCTGACACGAGGAAGATTTTAGAGCCCACCTTCCAGGAATCTACGTGTCATAGTTCATGTGCCATAGATCACGTGCCAGCAGGCACCCAGAGCCTAATCTGGGACAGGCTGTTGCAGCATGGTCTTCTGTCTTGGTATCACTCGTGTGACCATCCTGACTGCTGTCGCTGTCCTCTGCCCACTGGGGCCTTCTCCTCTAAGGCAGGAGAATGGTCTTACATTCTCACTGTGGAGAGTTTTCCTGGCTGTGAATAGCCTCGGGGGAACCATGGTGTCTCAAACCCTGACCACGTGGGCCTGACTCTAGAAACTCTCATGCCAATGTGCATTTATAAATAACAGCCCTTGTCCGACCTTGGGTACATTAATTCAGTTTGTTTCCCGCTCCTCTTATCTGGAATGAGCAACACCAGGCCTTGGACTGCTGGGAGGATTATCTGGGATGCCATTTGAGAAGGTGTTTGCACTGAGCCTGGCTAATGCTGGTGCCATTCTCTTGAAGTCTAGCATCCTGGGTCGTTGAGTGCAGCTCACGTCTGTAAGGCATGGGTCAGAGGCCCATCTCTACCTCCAAGTTAGCAATGGAAAATCACAGGACCTGCCACACAGCCTGCTGAGCTCTCTCACTTTCTATCCTCCCGTTTGCATGTCGTCTATTGCCAGGAAAATGAAACGTGGTGATGTTTGAAGCCTTTGGACTTGGGTATTGTGACCGCTGCTCTCCATTATCTGCCCTGCAACTTTGTAGGGAAAATACCTGAAGACATATATGGCAAGTCTGAAATGTCAGGGGCTGAGTCAGACAGGCACCTTTAGAGGGGAAGGCCTTACCAACATAGTAGCCTTTGTTTTTCTTCAATTAAAACTTACTGAAGAAAATGGGCCTGAGGGGGGGGGGCTGTCAGCAGGTAAGGTGCTTGAGGACTTGAGTTCAATTCTCAGGACTGTCATTAAAGAAGAATACGGGAGTAATGGTTTATACTTATAGTCCAGTATTGCGGGGGTGGAGTCGGCTGGATCTCTGGGGCTCAGTCGCCTGCCGGTTTAGCCTACTTGGTGAGTTCCAGGCCAGTGAGAGACAGGTAGATAGACAGAGCCTGAGGAACAGCACTCGAGGGGATCCTTTGGTCTCCAAATGTGATGCACACACATGTGCACCCAAATGAGCATGAACACACACACACACACACACACACACACACACAGACCCAGAGGAATTTCCATCACTGTTTTTAGTGACATGAGTTGAGAGTGTCCTAAAGTGTCCTGTGTGCTCTTCTCACCTTTTGAACGTGCCCTTTATGACATTGAGTTAAGCATGTCCCCAAATCTTTCCTTCTGGAACTCAGCATGCTGGGGAGTGCGCTTACCCCTGCAGTATTTTCCTGTATGGATATGTGTAGCTGACTGGATAAAGCCACCATGCTTCCCTTGCTCGAAGGTGTTACTTTGGGAATGACTCCCACGTTCTCCTTACCTGCTGTAGGTAGGAGGTCTTTGTGGCCATGCTTATTTTGGTTTTGCACTTGGCAAGATGCAAACCCATTGGGTTAGACTCTAAAAAGTGCCTGGAACCTGTGCTTAATGAGTATGGCTGTTAAATATGGATGAACCATGCTGTCTCCATGACATTCTATCCCAACGAAGGTCATTCTTTCCTAGAGAAAGCAATTCCTGGATTGAACTGTTTTTGTCTTAGCTACTTTTCTATTGCTGTGATAAAATACTGTGGCCAAAGAAACTTGCAGAAGGAAGGCTCTATTTTGGGCTGATGGTTCCAGAGGGCTAAGAGTCCTTTACCATGACCTCAGGGAAGCATGGCAGCAAGCACCAGGCATGGTGGCAGGGATAGCTGGGAGCTTACATCTCAAGCACAAAGCAGGAAGCAGAGAACAGTCTCATAATGGTGTAAGTCTTTCAACTCTCAAAACTCACCCTCAGTGACACACTTCCTCCAGGAAGGTCAACCTCATAAACCTACCCAGTCAGTGCCACAAGCTGGGGACCAGCTATTCAAATATCTGTGCCTATGGGGGCCATTCTCATCAAACCACCACATAGTTTAATATATTGATGACGGGGATTGTTTGGCTGCCTTCCTTCCTTTCTGCCTTTCGTCCTCCCTTTCTTTTTAACGTGCGATCTTGATAGACAGCCCAAGCTGGCCTCAAACACACAATCCCCCTGCCTCAGCCTCCCAGGAGCTGGAATTAGAGCTATATCTATGTGCTACCATTTCTGCTTTAATTGGCAGACTTTTAGAAATGGTTTCTTTGCATTCTGGAGGTCCTTTGTTTTGGGGGTGTTTAGAGGCCAGACCCAGAAAAGGCTCTAAACAAGGGGGACTCTCTGAGGACTAAAATTAAGATATCCCTACCTTTTGCTTCTTGGATTCCCCACGCCAAACTGTCCTCAGTTCCCATTGGTTTCTTTTTTTGCCATTTAATCTGTAGGCTACATCCCTCCCATCCCCCTCTAGCCCAAATTTAGCCATTCATGCTCTCACCTGGTTTCCTGTAAATCTCCCCAATTGCCTCTTGCATACCTACCCCAGGTTCATCTTTTAAGTAAGATTGCTCCTTTGTGTCTGTCACAGCCCCCCGCCACATGCTCTCAATTTACCCCTTATTTGTTTTTCCATGAGATAAAACTTCCAAAGTATAATAGACATATTAGAGTCACATATATAATTTAATTTTTTAAAAAACTTTCTTTTAAAACAAAATGGGTCAGGGGTGGTGGGTCTTACCATTCTAGCACTCCAGTTATGAGGCAGGAGGATTACAAGTTCAAGGCAATAATGACACTCTGTCTCAAATTAAAAATAAAAAGGAACCCACGAAATTAATTTTAATAAAATATCTTAAGAAACCCAGTATATCCCAAACTATAACTTAAGACTGTAATTATCATGAGAAATAATCAATGAGATATCTTAGATTTTTTTCCCTAAAATACATAGAGCGTTTCCCATGCAAGTGCTGTATTTCTATGGGAAATAGTTTTTCTCTCTTTAGCATTTACAAAATTTATCTGCCTCCCTCTCACCTCAAATCCTGAATGAAGGATGGTCTCAGAGGCGTTTCCTGGTGTGGTTACAGATTGCTAGGCAGCATGGCTAGAAGACATTGTGTGGTGTGCCAGGAGGTGGAATATGTCATGCTTTAGGAGGCAATGTTGAAGCCTAGGACAATGCCTGTGGCTGCTCTGAAGGGCCTTATCTATTTAAACAAGGTGAGCCCATGCCTGGTTGCCATTACCTGAGCTATAGAGTCTCCTGTTTCTAACTTGCCCAAGGTTCCCACCCTTACGATTACTTGGCTTGAAATCTGTTTCCATATGTCATTTGGAAAGACGCACTTCTGATAATGGCACTTCATTTCAGCCACTGGCCTGCAAGCCCCAAAGGAATGAGTCACAGGAAAGACCAGTTTTCAATGCAAGACGTACTCCCCACTCAGCTTTTTAAATTTTTATGTCACTGATTTTGTTTTGTTTTGTTTGAAAAAAAAATTTTTTTCATAAAATATAATCCATCCTGGTTTCCTCCTCCTTCTCCTCTTTCTCCTCCCAGAGAGTGGGCACCCACCCAACTCCATGCCCTTTCTTTCTCTCTCTTTAAAATAAACATGTACCCCAGACAGTGCACACCTTTAAATTCCAGCACTTGGGAGGTAGAGGCAGGGAGATCTCTGAGTTTGAGGTCAGTCTAATCTACAGAGTGAGTTCCAGGGCTGCACAGAGCAACCCTGTCTCAAAACAAACAAAACAAAGCAAAACAACCAATCCTAGAACAAACAGGCAAACAAAAGTCAAAGCATAGAAACAAAAAGAAAACAACACAAGAAACACACACACAGAATCCATAAAAACACAAAATTAGAAACCATAATATATAAACAAAATGCCAATAAGACAGAAATGCCCAAACAAAGCAATATGAGACAAAAAGTCTACAAAAATACCATTGAGTTCATTTCATGTTGGCCTTCTATTGCTGGGCATGAGGCTTACTCATAAGCCAGTGAGACTCCCTTGGAGAAAACTCATTTTCCCTTTGTCACTGGATAGCTTATTGGTTAGGGGTGGAAGTTCATGTGCATCTGACCCTCTCAGTGCTGGGATATCATCCTCCTTGAACCTGTGCAGGCCCTGTGTGTGCTGCCACAGTCTCTGTGAGTTCATACGTGCATCAGTCTTGGTGTGTCTGGAAGACACTGTTTCCTTAAAGTCTTTGATCTTTCTGCCTCCTCCTCCTTCCCGTGAACCCCGAAGGAGAGGTTTGGTGAAGGCATCCCATTTAGTACTGAATATTTCCAAATCTCTTATTCTCTGTAATTTTCCAGTTATGTGTCTCTGTATTAGTTCCCATCTGCAGGAAAAAGTGTCTCTGCTCATGGCTGAGTGAGGCTCTGATCTATGAGTACAGCAGAATGTAGTTAGGAGTTATTTTATTGCTGTTTTGTTAGCAGAAAAATAGTATTTGGTTTCCCCTAGGCCTATCTAGTCTAGATTCTTGGCCACGGGAGCAATGTCAAGCATGGGTTCCACCTTGTGGAGTGGGCCTTA
The DNA here is from genome assembly GCA_001685075.1 of Bramus lutescens. Taxonomy (NCBI): domain Eukaryota; kingdom Metazoa; phylum Chordata; class Mammalia; order Rodentia; family Cricetidae; genus Bramus; species Bramus lutescens. The sequence goes on along the minus strand of LOEQ01003145.1, from coordinate 166,653 downwards.
AATCCAGTCGTGGAGTGGTTACTCCCGTAGCATTTGTGCCACTGTTGCACATGCAGGCAAGGCACTGTTATAGACCGCAGAGTTTGCAGCTGAACTGCTGGTTACTTTTCTAGAGGAAGGTTTTTGAATGAGGGGATCTTTCAGGGAACTGGCTTCAATGCCAGTAATAAGGAGGGTGAAGCCTTGAGACCTGAAAACTGAGGGGGAATGCTCATCCTTGTGGGTTTGACTAAGACCAGCTCTGCTCTAAAGCAGCCTTCTCCATGGAGTGTGGTCCCCATCTCTTAACCTGGTGAAGGTGGGTAACCTGTTTATTAAAGCAACATAAGGTTGCCATCATCAGTCTGTGGCCAACTATAGCGTCCAGGTTGGTACCATAAAAGCAATGAGGTTGCAAGCCAATGTATGCGTTTGGAGTCCAAGATTTTAACTTTGAATATCTAGGATTTGTCCCTTGGAAACTGGATGAGTACAAATTAGCCACTTAGTCCACTGCACCTCAAACTTGAATGCATACACAAAACACCTGGGCTCTCGTTGAAAATCAGAATTGGATGCAACAGGTTTCAGGTGGAGCCTAAGGCTCCTCATCTCCACTAAGCCCTTGAGAGATGCTGAGTAGCTAGGACTTAACTCCTCTGTTCCTTTATGAGAACTTTGGCTGCAGAGCGGTAGGCACATTGCACACATAAGAGGGTGTCTTTCAGAGAGGGTGTGTGCTGGGCAAGAGAGCAGCGACATGACCTTTCCTCCTCACACAGATCTTGACACTGGTGGGAATCTCACCCTTGCCACCCTTCCCGCAGCTTCTTTATGTTGCTGCCAGCTACCTCACGTCTTGGGAGATGCTTCATATTGATGTCTGGGAGCCTCTGACTTGCCGGAGGCCTCTGACTATGGCCGTACTTCCCATAGCTGAGGCAGATCAGCTCAATCTGAGGTGTGGACATGGCACTTAACCCTGGCTCTTTGTCCTTTGCCTGCAGGTGGTTGCCTTCATGAAGTCCCCGGTGGGTCGGTACCTGGACAGGCATCCTTTCCTGGCTCTTGCCATGCTGATCTTTGTTACCATGTCAGCCATCCCTGTTGGCTTCTTCCTGCTCATCGTGGTGCTCACCTCCCTGGGTGCTCTCATGGGGGCCATATTACTGGAAGGTACTCTGCCCAAGGTTATTGGGAGGGAACTCAATAAGGTGGACAGTATTGAACATCTGCCATTTTTATCAAAGACTCCTCTTTCTGGTGCAAGGCAGCTTGTCAGAGTAGCTGAAACACAGGCTCTCGAGTTCCATCAGCCGCCAGTTACCACCACTGTGATTTGGGACGTGACTTACTCCTTCTGAGCTTTAAATTGGACAGGCAACAAAACAAACAAGGAGACTCCAAGTGTAACATAGTTTGTGAACAGTGGTGAATGGAAGCAACCAGAGGCCCCACTGGCTGATGCCAGAAACTGAGGCCTACCCAGGTGTGGACCTTCTGCCATTATAATTTTTAATGGGATATCTCCTGACTTCAAAAATCAGTGTTTTAGATACCCTGGCCCAGGGTCCTCTCAGTTTCAGTGCATTTCTGATGAAGGCACCTCCTAACCACGCTTTCCTCCTAGGACTGATTATCTCTGTGTGTGGCCTCTCGCTGCTCTGCATCCTCTGTGGCTTGGGCCTTGCGTCGCTTGCCATGTCAGGGATAGCCATGATCTCCTGTGTGGTAGTGTCCTGCCTCATGAACTACTGGTTTTCTCCCAGGTAAATGCATGTCAATGGAACAATTAAATCTTGGGTATTTGAGGGATCCACGCAGATAACTCTCTAATCCCACTTGGTGTCTAGCAGCTAAATTATAAGCGGCAGGTGCTCCTCGCGGTTGCCCGTAGGCATTAGCTGTCAGCTCCGCATTTCCAGTAGAGTTTCATACATGCACACATGCATATAGACATTGCGGCCCTTGTCCATCACCCACAGAGCTCATCTTGCAGCTGTAGTAGCTTCATCAGGCAGTTACTAATTCTTCTACAAAAGATATCTACTTACTTTAAAAGGCTAAATAGGGTAGTTTAGGAGGTTTGGGAGGAAGACTAACCCGTCAGGTAGCCATGCCCACCTCCCAGGGTGGTACAGGAGCTGGGATGCTGCTATCCCCACCATCTTCCTTAGTCTCCTCTGTCAGTGCGAGCATCTCAGCATAGTGAACACGGCTCATATTTACTCTGTGGAGTCTCCCCTCTCCCCCTCTCTGCCCACAGTGTGGCTCCTGGGTCTGGAGGAACAGTGAGTGACCTGTTGAGATGCTGGAGGGAAACCCAGCAGTGCTGAAGTGCTAGGGAGACATAATGTGCTACCCCAGCTACTCAGGGTTTTTCAGAGGCATCTTTTTTGATACATGATTTTTGTGCTGTGTATAGATTTTCAATTCTTAAGTTCCCACGTACGGAGTCTCTCTTGTACTTCACTAATTTTTGCTAATTTGATGACTGTGGCTAAGGTATTTGCTCTGTGCAGAATCTCTGTTGAGCACTTCCCAGCCTCATCTCGTTTAACCCTTGGGGTGAGCCTCATTCTGTGAGAGGGAAATGAAAGGCAAGTGCACGTGCTAAGAACAGCCGAGAAGGAACTCAAATCTAGGTCGGCTGAGTCTGGTAAAACTCTCAGCCAAAATATAAAGTGGCTATAAAACATAGCCAACAATCTCTGGAAAGAGGCAGATAGTAAAGATTCTAGGGTATTTAGACCATGGTCAGCCTCTCAGCTTGCTGCTGTACCATGAGAGCAGATAATAAGCAAATAAACTGGTCTGGCTGTGTTCCAATAAAACTTTATTTAAACTTTACAAAAACAGATGGCTTGCCAAAGTTTGCCCCAATGGCCATAATTGATTTGCTAGTCCATGCTCTAAGAAAATCCACTAGTGCCCTTGAACATCTTAACAAAAGGCAGCTTTACCACTTGCCTAGCATGTTCAAGGGCCTGGGTTTGATCCCCAGCATTCCCCTTCCCCTCAAAAAGTTTATCCTGTCATTACTTTTTGTTGATGTGTCTGTGATGTTAAATTGCTCAGGGGTTGTTCTCACAAGATTGCTTAACTGATAATCCCTGGAATCGTGCCAGTTTCTCAGAAGTTGCTTTGATCACTATCAGCTTTCAAGAACACATAGTGCCCTTGAGGGCAATGCTTTAGAGCTAAAATCCCTCCCTACCTTTGAACTCTGCTTTAATTAGGCTACGTGTTTCAAAAGTGTAGTGCAGAAAGTAGCGTAATGAGACGCTTGGGCGAAGCTCAGGTGGGAGCTACAAGAGTGGGAATCTGCGTTTGGAATCCCAGAGCCAGCATGAAATGCCAGGCAAGGTATGCACTCGTAATCTCAGCAGTGGGGAGACAGGGACAGCTGGGTGGCTGT
>LOEQ01003145.1:134955-154779 GCA_001685075.1 Bramus lutescens | reverse complement strand
TGTGTGTGTGTCAGGGGTGGGGCATGGGTGTGTTCACTGGCCAGAGAAAAACCTTTCTAGGCCTTCACCTCAAACTGCCAGACACTTTCTTTGTGTCAAGAAGGTAAGAAAGAAGCTGAAAGTTTGCCTTCTTCATCTGTGGCCCCTCCTGTCTGTCTACCTCCTAGTCCCTGACAATCATAGACCAAGAATAATGATTAAAATAGCGATGCTTGGTGAACCCATGAGTTTACTGAGGTTACAGGAGCACAGGTGAGGGATAATTTACAGGAGCATGGGCGACTTAAAGGCAACTTCAGCTCTGAAAAGCCCATCCCAGTGTGGGTGATGATTCACAAAAGCTGTATCCTTGGAGCTCCCTGTCCAAACTGTCACCTCCACGATAGTGTCTCTTTCCTCCTGGCAATTGTTATAAATGGTACAGCCTTGGGAAGGGGCCTTGTGTGAGCATAACTTCCTGAGTTTCCTTTAGCTTCCTCTAGGCTGGGACAGCTGTGCTGTATTTCCCATCACGCCTCATCCCTGCAGAAATGTCAATGGGAATAAAAAAGATGAACACAGCTTGATCTGGTCCTTCCAGACATCACACAGGCTGGACCAAAAGCAAAAGTGGCTTGCATGTTTGGTACATGTTTGCTTATTAATCAGAAGAAACACAAAAACCTGGTGTTATATGTATTTTAAAAGGTGTGTTATGTAGGATATATTGTAAAAACAGACATTCTCTATTTAAGTCTGAGGACAACTTTATTAGTCTTTAAAGAAAAGCAACAAGACGGGGTAGCTGTACAGCTCAGCATCTGGGGGAGGAGAAGGGGGAGAAGGGGCCAGGAGAGCCTGGCTGCTTGAGTTAAGCCAGAATGGAGGCCAGCCACGAGGTGGACCAGCAGTCACTTGGCAGGGTGGGGACTTTAGGAAAGAGGGGGGAAGCCCAAAGTACCAGGAAAAGCACACTTAGGTTCTGGCCAGCATCTGAAAGAACAAGACAAGAGAAGCAAAGGGAATAATCAATCTTTCTGTGCCCAGGAGCTCTTTAAGCCTGGACTCGGTGTGAATGCTGTTACTTAGAAAAAGCGCTATGCTTCCTTTGAAAATGAAGTCTTCCTTCATCTGCTGCTAAACATGAAATCCAAAATGAGTGCTTCTTGGGTCGATTTAGGCCACACAAGGGACTCATTAAGGATCCAGGCTCTCTGTGTTTCTTTTCCCTCATTCCCAGAGTGTCCCTCCGTTTGTTTCCTCTTGGGCACAAGAGGGCTGCTACGGTTCCAGGAATCACACTGTCCCGCAATAGCATTTAAAAGCAGACAGGCAAAAGGGCTAGCTGTACAGGTCATGGAGGAAGGACAGAGCCAGCCCGACCACTTTCCCTTAAATCTTATTACAGGAAACCACAGACCTCACCACCTCTAATCCTCAGGAAGGGGGGCTTTATTTCGTTATCTTAGACTAGTCAGGAAACATCCCCCAGGGATGCTGTGCTGTGCCAAAAGACAGACAAGGCTCTCAGGAGAGTCTGGCAGGGAGAAAAAAGGAAAAGAAAAGGTAAGGTCTGTTTTGATTAAACTCTATCCTATCTGCCCCAGGGCTCTTGTGGTTTGCTTATGTTTATTCCCAAAGTGCTGTGTTAGGCCTCCAAGAGCCCTAAGACTTAGATATCAGGTCTGTTCCTTCTTCAGGGTCTACAGGAGAGACTATTCCTTTACCCCTTTCAGCTTATGGTGTCTACTTCTGGTCTCTGGCTAGTGTCAGGCTTGGACTGGCTACGTAGACCGTTCTTACCTGCAGCAGACCCCACCCCCCATCACGGCTGCTATAAAAGGAGACAAACGGCCATAGTATCAGGGACTAACTTAACTCTAACCCTCACTTCCTGGGAAGCTTCTCAGGTAACTAGACGACAGGAAATGACAAGCCCGATGCTGACCTTGAGTCAAAAGGACCAGATCTTTCTCCCTTTGCTTGCTATCCCATGATCAGAGAAAACTGAGGGCACTTAGGAGCCATGAGCTACTCATCTAACACGTGGCACAGGCCCTTCCCCCCATTCTGAACCTGGAAGAGAGGAACCCCACCACCACCACCAATTTATCTCCTTAGTTAGCACAACACACTGCCTGAATGTTTGTGGTACCAATTTCCATCCTAGCAAATCTCACACCTAAAAGGACAAACCAAGACAAGCCAAGGACGATCAAGACCTTCCAGTATCCTCTTCCTCCATCTTCAGCAGGGACCACACCAATCTCTGCTCCCCTCAGCTTGCCTTTCTCCTTAGCCATGGTTCCCTCTTAGAATGTGTGGTTTTATTCATGCCCTACTGCAATAGTCCAAATCATTTCCCCACCTCAACTGTCTTGAGTTTGTCATGACAGCTGAGTCATTCTTGCCATGTAGGGGACATTCACGGGTCCCAAGGATCAACACACAAATATCCCTGGGGCCATCATTTACCCTTCCATGTTCAGACCCTGTCTTTCAAGATCATTTAGAGGGTGAGGTCAGAGCATGTGCACTTTGTAAAATATGCATCTAAGGACCTCTGGTGTAGTACTCAGCTTTATTCATCCTGTAGTAATGGCTCATTATATGATCTGAGGTTTCATTTAGGATTTTATAGTACTGTATTTATGGCTTTATTCATCCAGTAGTAATGGCTCATTGTGTGATCTCTGAGGTTTTGTTTAGAGTATTTTAGTAATGTTTAGATGATTCAGGTTTGACCATGCAGCTTTGTATCAATACACTGATTATTTCATTGAATTCATCCCTGCTTCCCTGCCATGAGATTAGGACATTGACATGGATCAGGATGTGGAAACAGGCACAGAGATTGTTCCATCTGCTCAAGGCCACACAGCTAGAGGGATATACATCCAGAACCCAAACCTTCATATTTTGAAGTCCTTTGTACCCAAGTAAACTACACTAGCCACAGAACAAGTCAGGGAAGAAAAGTAAGTTAGCGGTCTCTTTCCACAGTATACAAGCCCATTCCCAGCCCCTACACCCTTCCCCATCAGAACCACCCAAGAGCCTGTATCCCACCCCTGACACCTGTGCCACGAGTGCAGCCCATCTCTACCCACTCTGGGAAGCCACACATCCAGTTAGGGTGAGGGAGCGGCCTCCTGGGATTTGAGCTCCACTCCTTGCCCACACAGTTCCTCTCTGAATAGGCTGCCTCCCCCACACACTGTAGGATGTACGCTCTCAGAAGTTGAGAAGCTGACTTGAATCTCCTGCTTCTTGTACTTGATCCAGGCTACCATGGCAACAAGTGTTCATCCCAGCAGCTGCTCCCGGCAAGTTCCACTTTCTACCCTCCGAGTTGGGCTTTGGGACTTGTGGCAAACACTTCAGCAGGGAGTTGCGCTGTAGAGAAGTCTAGAAACCCAGGCAATCTTGATCCCCATATGCATGCACCAAATTGCAGATGAGGGTCCATGAAGAGCTTAAGAAACTGTGACATCCTGAGCTATAGTAGGGCTTGAGAATCGCATGGGTAGCATGAACATTTTCACGAATGTGATTTTTCCAATTTGTGGGTCATGAGTCATTAGAGGGTGGATTGGTTTCCCTTAGTTGCCTCAACAACTGAACACAAACTTAGCCCCATAAAACAGTACTGCAGTTACAAATCTGGAGGTCAGAAGTCCAGAATGTAACAGTAGAGCTGTGTGGCTCAGGAGGCTCTGTCACTGTTTCACCTGTTCCCCTGTTAGTGGCTACCTGGGTTCCTTGGCTTGTGACCTTGTACCACTCAGATTTTGGCTACCGGTGTCACATCTTCTTGGAGTCCAGGTCTCCTGTGTCCATTCTGATTGGCCTACCTGTGTAGTGAGGAGGTGAGCAGGCCTGCATTTCGTCCCGCCTGGCTCCAACACGGCTAGCTTATACCCCGAAATAACAACACACAAATTGTATTCATNAAAAGGCCAAGGCAGTTTCTTTATTAACCAATGAAAGTAACACATAGACAGATGACCCTCCTACATCATACCTGTATCATCTAACCGTATCAAGACCATCCATCACATCGGTGAAGTCCATGTTTCCATGGGAAGCTACCAATACAGATACATATGGTGGTACTTTTAGGATTAGGATGTGGACATGAGGTGCCGGAGCCATTTAAGCAACCAACTTACTTTTGCATCTGTGGTGCAGGCTGCTATTAAATCAGTGTTCATTTCAATGCCATTTAAAGGGCACAGCATATAAAAGTTTTATTTCTGGTTCAAGTGTGCAGCAGCATAGAGATATGGAATTCCACACAGAAAAGTTTGAGTTCAGGATAGATTCTTGCTTTGTCAGTAAAGTAGTTCCTTATACCCTTATAAAGCCAGGTCCAAAAAAATGGTTTTCATGACTTGAGTTTTTAACTCCTATCCCTCTGGCCACACCAGCCCTTCCACACATTCTAAGCACAACCATTTCCCAGGCCAGGATTTTTACCCTGCAAAACTCTTAACAAAATGACTTGCGATGAAAGGCTATGGTGTGGTCTGGTAGCGCTGGAGAGAGGGGAGTTGTAGCTTACTAAAACTTTAGGACGTGAGGCCTTGCTGAGCAGAGTTGGGCTGTAAGGAGCACACCTTCAAAGGCTACGCTTGGTCCTGGGTTCCTTTACTGTCCTCAGTAAGGCCAGCTCTTCCTCTGGCCCCTACTGCCATGACGTCCTGCCCAAGCACCAACTTTAACTTTGGAAACTGAGCACAAATAACTCTGTCCTGTTTTCCCAGGAATGTTGTCACAGCTAGCAAAGTCTAACACAGGGTATGTTGAAAAAGGACAATTTGGCATAAAGCTTGAGATCTACTATACACTACAAGATAAGAGATATTATGTGCTTCAACCTCAAGGTTAGGTTTTGAAAAGCTCGACAGCTTAACTAATCAAAGATATTAGAAACAAAACAAAACTGTGTCCTGGCTAGAAACCAGAGTATTGTGGACTACTATTTCCTCACTCACTGGTTAGTTTTTTGTCAACTTGATGCAAGGTAAGAGCCCTCTGGGACGAAAGAAACTTACTAGGGAGGTGGCTTCTGCCAGACTGACCTGTAGGCAAGTCTGTGGGGTCCTTTTGATTGATGTGTGAGGGCCCAGCCCTCTACAGACAGTGCCACCTCTGGCTTTGGTGGTCCTGGGTACTGTAAGAAAGCCCACTGAGCAAGCCATGGGAAGCAACCTAGTAAGCAGTGTTCCTCCACGGTCTCTGCTTCAGTTCTTGTCCTGGCTCTCCTCAATGATGGACTGTGATTAGGAAATGTAAGTCAAATCCACACTCCCTCCCCAAATAATTGTATTTCTATTTGAACCTCACCCCTATATGGAGATTAAGTCTTAAAAAAACCCACACATTTTCATTTATATCAAAGGATATAAATGAATTTTTATATTAGATATGTAGAAAGTGTCTGAGATTAGGTAGTGATTTGTCATGTGGACTTCTTCCAAGCAGTCTATGGAAAACTAGGGTGCCCCCGAGAAGTGAGCCCCATGAGTAAGGAACTGAGCACAAGTAGAGATGGTCAGTTAGGCTCAGGTCCTCTGTAGAGCCTGAACACCAGGGACATTGTGATTCACTTAAGATGGACCTTGTAGCAATCCTTTCTTCTCATGGGGAAGAAATTTTAAACTGGGGCTACAGAGATGCAACTTGATCACTTTAAAGTCTTAGAAGTCTTATTTCAGGAGTTAGTAAATACTGTTGTGATCAATTTCATGAAAGGAATACTTTTGGTCAATGATTAAGGATGGTATATTTTGTTTGAATATCCTCCAAAGACACTTGTGTTAAACTTTTGGCCTCCAGTGTGGTGACACTGAGAGGTGCTGTAGACATTTATGGGGTCATTAGGCCATGGAGAATGTGCTCCTCAAGGGTCTGAGAGGTGTCTTCCTGGCTCCAAATGTGAATCACTTGCTGGCACAAACACCATCACCCTATACCAAAGGACCAGATGTGATTGCTTGCTAGCCCATCCTCCCACCATCTCCCTACACATTGGACCCTCAAGTCTTGGACTGAGCATCCACAATGAGTTGGAAACAATCCCCAAAGCCTCTTGATAAACCCCACATTTGCTTTTTCATTATTGTAATAAAATTAGATACAAGTGGTTTCTTGCCTCCCCCTAACCCCAATCCTATGTCTTGGAGTGAGGGGCTCAAACACAAAGGACTCATGTATGAGTATTCCATCAGGTGGGCTGCAGCTAAGCCCCATTTAACATAAACCTATGTCAGGGATAGGGCTGAAGTCACAAAATCCCAAATAGGAAACAAGTCACAAATTTACCTATTCCTGTTCGAGTCAGTAGATGCCTACATAGGAATCTGAACAGGTCTCAGAACTACTCTGAAGAGTAATGCCTAAAGGAAGCTATTCCTAAATAGATTCTAGTCTTGAAACATAAGGCAAAGGCCTGGAAAGATGGAGAGATGGCTCAGTCAGGTTAAGCGCTTGTCTTGCAAGCATGAGTACCTGAGTCTGAGCTCCAGTTTTTAAAGGCCCACCACAGTGGCCACGCACTGTATTACTGGTATTAGGGAGTATGATGGGCAGATTCCTGTGACCCACTGGACATCTGGTCTAGTCTACTTGTCAAATTCCAGGCCCCAGAGACCACTTCACTTTCTCCTCCCAGGAGAAAAGTGGACGGTGCCTGAGGACTGACGCAAGCATGTCCGCATACACACATGAACACATAAGACAAGAGTTTTGCTGCAGCCTCTTTATTTGAATGCTCAGTGATCCAACCTCACAGTTCTTTCTTTATTCAGGTAACAGATGAAGCCTACAATCACCACTGAACCCACTAATGCAGCCACCGCAGCTACTATTTTAGCAGCCGTGTCCTTGGTAATCTCGCTCCTTTTGGGGGCTGTAGCATCTACAAAGAAAGCAAGCATTCAAGACCTAGGGTTGTGCTGAGGCCTTCTACAGAAGCTAAGCCTCAATCCCTTGCTCTCGGGAGTTTGCAGTAGGCCATAGCCTCACTCTCTCACTCTGTTGCCACCTTCACCCTCTGCTCCACACCTCCCCCCGCCCCGTTATTACCATTTACCCTCTCCATCTCCAGCTAGATGGACTGATGTCTGGAGATAGCCTCGACCTCTCAGCCCAACTAATGCTATGCCCTGATGGTTAGCTATCCCTGGATATGTGAGGTCACAGGGAAATTAGAGATTTAAGATAGCTTAATTTTAAATTCTAGGCCTGGAGTTGAGGCCCTCTGGTGAGGCTAGGGATGATTATAGGAGCATAATCTCCTATGATTTCAGTTTGGCAGAAGTTAAAAGGGTACTCAAGCTCGCCAACCCACCACTCTTCTAGCAATATGCACAGAATTTCTTGGTATGGTAGGCAACGATCTTAGAGATCTAGTGTGGCATTAAGAATCCATTATGACATCTAGCACAAGAATAAAATTGTGAGTAGTGGGTCATGAACAAGACCGTGGCTAAGAGCCAGTCCCATATGGTTCTATCAGGGACTGAGGCAGCAAAGCAAGTCTACCAGTAGGTACTCTACATGATCTTGCTGGGGATTTTCAGGAGAGCACACAAGTAGTTCAAGTTTCTATGGGAAGGGAACTTATTCTACTTTGTTTTTATTTAGGTTATCATTAAGCATATTACTTTTGGCAGAAAAAGCTAAAAGCTTGCATTCAGAAGTACCCCAGACTTTAAATGTATACCTTTAAGTGAAGAATCACCTGGTAACAAGAGAATGGGTCCTGGAAGGCTAACTGTCATTGTGTCTTCTCTGATGGCCTCTGTGGGGGAGACAGATAATCAAGATTGTTTTGATCTCGGAAGCAGTGTGCCAGAGGCATTAATGGAGTCCCTTGAAGATGTCCATGGAGTATCCTGTGATGCAAATTCCACCTGCTTGTCATGGGTAGATTCTCAAAGGATGGATGGACTGGGCTAAACAAGAACCTATGCATCTTGGGCTCACCACATTGGTAAAAGAAGACGGGAGAAGAAGTTTCTTGGGACTAGGTGGAGAACAAGATTATCATCCTAAAATTACTCAATTCTAGAAAATTTAGACTTGCTTTGACCAACAAGAACAGGGATTGAATTTTTACCTCGTTTGCTCCTCGAGGGTGCAGGGCAAGTCACAGAACACAGAGGGGAGTCAAGGGACCCTTGGTTGCAGATCAAGGCACTGCAGTGGAAGTAGATCTGGAAGAGGAGGAAGGAGAGTCAGGCGGGTTCAATGCGCTCACCGTCAACCTGCCCCAGGTGACTTCGTGATCACATACCAGGCTAGAGAGCCCCTGTGCCTCTGACACAAAGGCAAAGGTCTTCACGTCAAACCTCTGGTAGTGGGCAGGATGGACCATAGAGGAGCCAGCTGGATGGAAGGTGGTGCGGTAGTTGTCCAGTTCATATTCACAGCTAGGACACAGGCACCACGATGGGAGCATCAGTCACAGCAATCCACACATGCACATTTGGACAAGGCGAGTCACATGTGACAATCCTACGCTACAGCTGTGTTTATATCCTACCAGCACCTCTGTTTTACTTACATCTTTCTGACTGGACCTCACCATCAATATTCATGAAGTCCTATGTATAGCACTATGTAATGCAAATACATATTTGTTTACTAAGTGAATATATAACGGATTCAAGTTGCGACCATTCTCCTTGGTGTGTGTGCATGTGCATGTGTTACTTAAGATACCGGCTTATTGCACAGAAATGAGTTTCTATTTATGTCCTAGGTAGTAAGTGTTTACAACAGAAATAGAGAATTGTTGCCATTCTGTTTTACACACTAGCAGGTAAAAGGGGGGGAAAGAACAAAGGTATGGAGAATTACAGAGGGATAAGGGGGAAATCAAGACCTGCCTCAGAAGGAATACTTGGGCAGATCTCCAAAGGTAAAGAAATGGATTGTGTGACTGAGTAAGGCTGTTATGTGCTCTTGAGGCAAGAGTCCAGCTGGAGTCTAGTACCTTGCAACTTATTCCCACAGAGCCAAGGAAGCTAAAGTATTAGCTCCTTGCAGGTAAGGAACCCAGGAGGGGACACTTCAGGCAGAGCTGAGAGGTCAAACAGCTATTGCCATAAAGCACTGTCACATTAGGTTCTCATGTGGGAATTCTAACCCCAGCTCCACTTACTGCTGAGGTAACATTTAGTAAGTTTGGCTTCCCTCACAAAGGTGGCTCTTGTTCCTCAGGTGATACGATGGGATACATGGCGGCCAGGCATTTGGAAGGTGGTCAGTAAATGGGTGCTAGACTTCTCCCTCATGGTAAAAATGCATCAGAGAGGGGCTTTTTGGAAAGGAGCCCATTCCTTAAGAGTTCAGGGTGATAAAAACAGCATGAGCCACCGGTTAGACCCAGGACTGAGGTCTATGAAACAAGGATCATGTCGGAGAATTCACAACCAAAGTCTCCTTTAGGTCCTAGGAGAATTATTTTCAATCACTAGTAAGTTCGGATGTTTTTGATCTGGGCAACCCTGTGGTGCAGGGAATACATACCCATCCACGATAATATGCCACTGGGGGAGAGAGGTTGGATCCACAGAAGATGTTGCCCAGCAGTCATCCAAGACCAGCTTGATGTTGGAATCATTCCTATTCAAGACAGTCACTTCCATGTAGATTGGCTGGCGGAGGTATCTCACTAGAGGGTACTCACCCCTCCCATAAGGTCGCTGGTAGGATTTGTCTGCAATTAACGGAAACCTCTTCAGGACTGAGGTACAGTCTGGCTGCAAGACACATTAGGCTGGCAGCACTGGATGAAGATTATCCCCTGAAATGCACTAAGTATTTTATCTGTTAACTCGAGTAGCAACACCTCACCTGGGTATGTTTGCAGGACCAGCATCAGCGGACCTGGCTTCACTGAGGCCACTGGAGAAAGGCGGTTTTTGATACTGGCATTTAGTAGCACACTGTCTCCGGCGTAATGACACCTCACTGTCATTCTGGAAAATTTGGGGTAGGGAAATATATTTGAATTAGGCTAACAAAATCCCTGTAATGTAAACAAAACTTAAACCCCCAAGTAGAATATCACACCTGAACTCACTGTCCCTGTATATGATGCTTGGCGGTAGATTTTTCCAGAGAGCGTGTATTTCGTTCTCATAGATGACTTTATCACCTTCAAACTTAAATGTCAGACAAAGCTGGTCAACAAAGCACTTGCTTCAAAAGTCAGTCTTAACTTCTTACCATTGGCTACTACTTACTTTCTGTCGTGTTCCACATCCATTCAGAGGTATATGGAAGCGCACGAGCCCCAGTGCCTCAGCCTTGAAGATAGGCTGACAGGAGGAGTTCCCCACCAGGAGGGTCTCCAGGTTCAGAGCAGGTTTTGTTTGGTGGCTGTGGACCTCAAAGTCCATGAACCCATCCTGTGTACACAGTTCATCTGTAACCGGCCAGCGGGAGAGGTTTAGAGAAAATAAGCCCACTCTGTGACAGTCTTGAAGTCTTAGATCAAGTTAGCAACTAAGCTTGACTTGTCTTAAGTCTCTGAACAAACACTGATAACAGTTACAAGAGGAATGTAAGTCACATGATCAGTGTCAGCAACATACAGACCAGGAGACGTGGAAGAAGGGTTACAGAGGCGAGGAGGCCACACCCTGATAGATAAATGATTAAAGTGTCTTAAGGATTCAGTCTGGGTTGGCTATAAAGTGCCAGGTTTCATTGTGTCCCTTTCTCAATATTTGAGAAAAATTTCCAGGATTTTTTTTAAAACCAGGTAAGCCCATATAGGAGGCTATACAGCTATTAAGACAGTCCAGCAGAACTCTGAAACCTACAACTGCAGGTTCCGAACACCTTGGTAAGGGACACTCAGCCTAGACTCACAAATCCCAGGCAATTTAAGGAGATCTGAGAAGGTAGCTTTTACTATTGGCCTGACTTGGTCTAGGTGAGGGAGTAAAGAGAAGCAGGGCTCACCTAGAGAAGGTACCCACTTAGGATTCCTTTCTAGAGTCCATAGGAGTCTTAGGAAACTTTTAACCTAGACATTTGAAGCCTTTGTCCCTGGACGGCAGTGGTGGGGCTCTCGTGTCTCATTTGGTATAGCCAGGTTAAATTCACTGGTTCCACAGTGATCTCCCTGCATGAGTGTTTTGAGAACGGTAGCACACTTGGGTCCCCATCCCAGAACTTAGAGACTGCTGTTTCTGACATGGCTCGTCTTCAGTCTCCTTGAGCCACAAGTGTGAATCAGAATCTTGATCCGTTACATTTTCCCAGATGCGTTAAGAGGAGCAAAAAGAGTAAAACGAAACAAAAATAAAACAGATAGTTTTGATTTAAAAAAGAAACATTTTTACCTATGTAGATGGGTGACTCACAGGGGCACTCAGGATCTATCACCGTGGTCACCATGTATGGTTGGAGGTGAAAGGTCAGCTTGAGTCCAGAGAAGTAGAACTGATAATGTGGGCATTCTTCAGAGGGCTGAAACAAGAGAATGTCAGCTAGCCATCTCCAGAAGCAGGAAGCAGGAGTCCCCAAATGTTTGCCCAACGCTTCGGGCTGATCTAATTTCCCAAAACAAAAGAGCTTTCAATTTGTCAGGTCAGGGTGCTTCTCTAGGCAGGAAGTTCATTGCTTAAACTCGGGTCCTAAAGCGCCTGGTCCTTCATGCTTTTTGTACTATTAGTCACTAAAGCTTGAATTAACAAATTGCAATGGATAGTGAGTGGAGTCTACCCTCGCCAAGCCCAAGAAGGGCTCAAAGAACTCCACAGATGTTACAAAATGCTATTGCTACACACTCCCTGACATTCAATCCCTGGCAACCGCATCCATCAAGACTAGCCTCAGGACAATAGGAGACTCTTAAACAAAAGGTTGAAACGAAAGATCAAGTTGCTCTGTTGTATAACAGACCATGGTGAGCGTTCATCATTAGATGTCCTGTAGGTAGTTTGTGCTTGCCAAATGAACTGAGTAAGAAAAATAGGAAAGTATCCATGTGCAGAAGTTAAGGAGATGGTACTGGAAAGAACTTTCCTTAAAAATCCATTCATGTAAAGAGATCAAGGGAGGCCCTTGCACTATTTAAACCCATCATTCTAGCACATAGGCTCTGTGGGCAAGCCATGAGTTATCTCACACTACCCACAGAGTACTTCAGAAGGCTCTTGTGGCATTCAGGGAATAGCATACTTTTGTTTTCAGGAGAGTTTTTCTGAGATGCAGTCTCAAGCCATTTGTTACTTCTTTGTCGATCCCACTGGCATGCCATTGCCTCTTGGGAATGCTCCTTTCCCCAAAGACCACAAACTTTAGCTTCCCAGGGAACTCTGGTATGATGAGAGTCATGTGTGTGGCATTGCAAACCACAGACAGATCTGCAGGCAATGATTGACAGAAAACCCATTATCAGCCTTGGTTAAGTCCTAAGAACAATGTTTTCCACTGCTGAAGCTGTGGTCTCTCGGGGCCTCACCTGATGCACAGAGAGCTTCTGAGGAGAAGGTAATCCTCTGCCCAGTCATTGAGAACATAAGATTCAGATTCACGATGTAGAGATGGCTGCTCCCTTGCTGGGGGTTGGGAAGCATATAAGATTTAAGATATGATTAGTTTGATTCTCTAACCAGTGAAAGCCAGTATGCTCAAGCATCGGGCATCACTTTGGCACAAATGAGAAATTGGTATTTTATTCAATCATTGCCAAGATGCTCTGGTCTTAATTGTGTCTTCTATAATGCCTGGAAAACTAGTGCTGTTTGTGGGGATGATCTATAGCTGACCCAGTTCTAGGGAGACAGCAAGAACTGACCATATTCT
Source organism: Bramus lutescens (assembly GCA_001685075.1). Lineage (NCBI taxonomy): Eukaryota > Metazoa > Chordata > Mammalia > Rodentia > Cricetidae > Bramus > Bramus lutescens. The sequence goes on along the minus strand of LOEQ01003145.1, from coordinate 141,966 downwards.
ATGATGATCTTATAGAACTGGTCAGAGTGCTTACAGAGCCCAGCCATCCTGTTCTGCTCAAGGTGAAACAAACTTTTATTAAAGTAACCCGTGTTTGAGCACTTGCCAGGACCTGTCTTAAGCACAGCCACACATGACTTAACAGTGGGGTAGATCCTAAGAGATGCACCATCAGACAATTGTCCTTGCACAATAGAATATGGTGACCACACAAAACCCGCTTTTGCCATTATCCACCTAACATGTGATTGTGTGAAACCTTTATCCAATGGTCAGTCTAGGTTCATGTGGAACCACTGTAAACATGGGCAAGGCATTGCACTATAATGTTACTGTAGCTATAAACAGGCTAATTCAGCTCTACTCCAGTGTTATGGACTATTGTCATATGGTCCATCACTGGTATACATATTATGCAGAACATGATTATAATATATCAACTTAATGTCTCACAGATGGCCTGGAAGACAAGGCAAACAGTGTCACCCCAGCAGAACACCTTCACTCCTAAGGCTCTATAAAAGGAGGGAAGAACACATACCAAGGCCCGTGTCTCTTCTCCCCCCTTGCATTCCTATCATCCAATGCAGCACTTAAGATTAGAACTTACAGGCTGTTCATGACAGATTCTTACTATGCAGTCTAGTCTAGGCTATCCTCAAACTCACAAGTCTCCTGCATTAGCGTCCCATGCACTAGAACTACAAGTACAGGCCAATCTACCCACCTAGATATACCTCTTTAATTGGCAATATAGCCCACTTGAAGCCATGGTTAAGATCATACTTAAGGACATTGGCCATTTCCTTGATGGTGATATAAAAGGGTTTTCACACCTACCACATATTGAGTGACTCCAGTAGCATTGACTGGCACATCAAGGGTTAATTTCTTGCTGTCAATCAGAAGATTAAATCCTTGTCTTAGGGCATCATTCAGGGACAGAGTGTGGGTTTTTGTGCCATTGCCAAGCTCAATGGTCCATCCCATCTCAGGTGCATTCTTCAAAAGCCAAAAGACATGAAATTCCAAGTGGTCCTCTGACCCACACGTGCTTGCCAATAGCAAACCTGTTCATGACTGCACATGTGCACATGTACACACACACACACCATTGCTTCAAAAACTAGCACTTAACCACGAGAATCTAACATTTTATCAGATTAAAGTGACCATGAGCTTTAACATGAATTTAAATGTTAATACAATTCATAAGTGAAGAATTATATTTTAGGGGTTGGAGAGGTGATGCAGTGAATATTTACTGCTCTTCCAGAGGACCCAAATTCAGCTCTCAGAATCAATATTATACAATTCACAACTGGCTTCAGCTCCAGTTACAGGGCTCTGACACCTCCTATCCGCTGCAGGCTCCAGTTATAGGGCTCTGACACCTCCTATCTGCTGCAGGCTCCAGTTACAGGGCTCTGACACCTATCTGCTGCAGGCATCCTGTCGCATATGGCCCACACACGCGCAGACACACACCCGTACAGAAACAAACTACTCTTACCGCATTATCATCAGCAAACTTAGAGAAAATATGTGGGAAGGTAAACTGAAAAGAAAAAAAAAAGATTAGGAGAAAGTTTCTAAAGTTCTGCCACTTGCTATTTTGCAGAAAACACCCAGATTAATAGACATTAGTTAATTAATGCCATTCTTCCAAGAAGCCTGAGTGTTGCCACACAGTAGGAAGGGCAGATGGCCAGATGTGTCTTCCAGTCCTGTCCTTGGATTTTACCCCTTTGGGTTTCAAAAGGCATCGGAAAAAGTAGACGAGATCCAATTACAAGCTGAAATACTAGACTCTAAAACATACAACCTTTATATCCGCAGAACCAAGTACAGCATCAAGTCATTGCTGCCACGATTAAGTAAGGCTTATTACTTAGTGGTCCATCGTCCACATGAACCTATAGAGTTTAAACACAAAAGCAGAAGGGCTGTTTTGTCTGTTTACATGTTTTAGTTTGGAGCCAGGACCTGGACCGTGTGATCAGTCAATCCTGTGACTTGTTGGTGTGACTGCAGATTAGAGCCTTTTCTGTTGCTAGGCCTGCAAGCTTGATACTGTGTGTACTCAGTCCTTAAGCTACCTTATCAGGTCAATGCTGTTCTTCCACATTAGCCTAGGAAACAAAGCCTCGGAGTGGTTGAGAAAATGCATCATGGTCATGCAGTGAATAAAGTAAAATTGAAATCCACCCAGTTATTAAGCCCAGCTACGTCCACAACACCATTCTATTTCCCCTGCTAAAGCCATAGGAGAGGCGGCCATCCCACTTCACTTACAGATATAAAATCCTTCGTGCAGACTGTGGCATCTGAAAACTCATAGATCTCTTTTGTAATAAGTGGACAGAAGAAATTATGCAGGCCGCCTTTATCTCTTAGGTCAATATTGTTGTCCCGCACTCTGATGCTCACCTGGTACCCACCAACCTGTGTACAAAGATAGTACAAATGAGGAGTTGGAGCCTCAGTGGGACAGGCAATTCTAGAAGACTGAATCTGACATTAGAATAGAACATATTTCAGTTAGGCAGTACAAGTTCCTGAAGGTCCTGAAGGCACTTCGTTCCTTTGCCACTATATAGCTAGCTCTGTGAGATATCCTTGTAAGACCCACTGGTTAAGACAAGGAGACTTCCAACATTAGGGCTAAAGACTGCTTCTCGATTACATTTCTATTATGTTTTATTGTCTTATGCTATTCCCAGACATCTCTATAGGTTATTCAAATACCTCCACTCAGCAGCTAGGCAGACGCCCTTGGGCTAAGTGGGGCTATCTTTGTTACCTCTGATCTCAGGGAACTTATAGACAATTGTTATGGAACAATTTTCTGCTAAGTGTTAGAATAGTAACTCTTAGAATTTTATGTTATTTTCACCTTAAAAACTGTTTCTAATTCAAAGACCACTACATTAAGTCTATGAGACTAGGTTTGGCCATTCACAGCTTGTAGTTTTAACAGACACTGGGCCCAGGGAAATGCAAGTATAAGCTTCTTGAAGTTGGGAAGGCCTGTATTCATAGGAGGAAGGCATCAAGTTGGAAAGGATATGTGATGGGGAGTCCTGGGAGAAGCTGGAAGGAACAAAGAAATAAGGGGCAAATATGATGATGGCTACACACTGCATACATGTATGATGATGGCCGCACACTGTATACATGTATGAAGCTTCAAAGAATAAAGAACAGGAAGTTAAATCAGTACAGATTTCCCCAATGATATGTGATTAATTTTCTGGACCATCACAGAGGGTCTTAGTGGGCTAGAGAGAGCAGAGGCTGAATATACACAAAGCCTACCCCGTGGGGGCCAGAGGATGTGGCCTATTAAACATTCGATTCCCAGGACTCACTCCCACACCCACATCAGCTGAAATCATTGAGCACACCCAGAACCCCTAGGTGATTCTTTGCACATGGAAGCTTGAGAACTTCTGCAGGTTTTTATTACACCTAATGACCCTAATCGGGCAATCCTGTTGTTTGGCAATAGAGAAACCCTTATTGCTTAGCAACTGTTTGCTTTTTAACACCTGTTCTGAAGCTAGGCTCTTGTCTGCTGGCGCCAGAAATAGCCTTCTATCTCACACAGGGTTCTAGTAAAATAGCTCCATGCCCAAGCATTTGCTCTAAGTCATGTGACCTGCTTTCATCTCTATGTTATCATTAGCCTTTATACCCTCTGGAGGTAGCAGCATCTTGCCAACTTTCTAATAAGTGAACAGAGGCTTAGCAAGGTTAGGTAGCTTACTTGAAGTCAAACCTGGGACTAATAGCTCAAGCACTGGGATTCTTCAATGCTGATATTTCAGAGCTTTTCTCCTCCCTTGGGCATTATAAGCTTATACCCATACTGATTCCAGTAATAGAGCCCATCCCATCTCCAGAATGTTTTTAGGCATGATCCAAAGTGTCCTCTGGGTATGTTAGCAGCCCATCAGAACAAGCCAATTTGATTGAGAACTGCTGTTCTGTTTCAAAGTCTAAACCCTTAGCCATCAAGTTGAATAACAGTAAATGATTAGGCTCCTACCCCCAGAACACTCCTCCAAAGCAATTACTTACCAGTCCTGTGGTACAGGTTTCATAAGAGAGCTTCATGGTGAGGTTTTTTGAGTCCAGGGCATAAGTGCAGTTCAAAATCTCAACACCGGAGGAATCTACAGAAGACAGATAACCAAGAAAGAAACACTCTAGTGTCAGAGCCAATCGAAAGTTCTGAGCCAGTGCTTAATCCGCATCTAAGGCGTTTTTATCACTTATGACACAATTTGGCGATGAGACTCAAACTCTGTGCTGGCTGTGACTTACAGCCAAAGTTTCCCAGGGGATCCCACAGAAGTCATACAACCCAGGAAAGACAGGTGGCATTGGGCAAGTCAGGGACCCAAAGCACCAAGGGTGATGGATGCCAATTGCTCTTAAGAGTTGGGGTCTTGTGTACCCAAATAGAGGTGGTCCTGTTTTCTACAAATTGGAATTAAGATTAACTAGTACAGTGGCTGGAGAAATGGTTCGGAGGTTAAATGCTGTGGCTGCTCTTCTTAGAGGACCCCAGTTCAATTCCCAGCACCCATATGGCAGCTCTGTAACTCCAGTTCCAGGGGATAAGACACCCTCACGGAGACACACATGCAGCCAAAGCACCAGTGCACATTAAAAATTTAAAAAGGAATCATTAAAATTTTACAAAGATTAAATGCATATTACATACCCACCACAGAAGGTTGCCATTTTTCCATGTCAAGACTACTTGGAAACTCAACTCTCACTCCGTCTTCATCACAAGTGACAGTGCCTGGAGAACAGATAAGCTATTTGGAAGACTTTTGAGGTACGGGAGAGGGACACTGTTCCTCCAGGTAACTGTGGAAATACCATCTTCCTCAACAACATGAAAGACTGTTGCCGGTTGGGGAAGGGGAGGGCACTCATCCTCAGGGAGCTCACAGATTCAGATTTACAAATGCAACACAAGCTTTAAGGATGTTCCTAATTCAACACCCAGGGCTCCTAGGAAAACCCCAACTTAGTGTTAACATTGTCAAGGCCAGAACCTAATCAGGGGCTGCCTGCTGTGGGCCTGGAGCGGTAGGTTGTAGGGATCGTAGGTCTCTAGAGCAGACGCTTCTTTTGCTGTTTCCAAATTAAAGCTTTAAGAAGAAAATCCTGGGTAAGTCCCAGGGAATTTTTTCCCCAAGACCAAACTCTGTCCATGACTGCCTTTCTAAGGCCTCTGGCTCAGGGGAGAATCCCAAATTCTGTTTCAGAGAACAGGTCTGGCTGTGTGTGCTGCGGATGTCTTAAGCTTAGGACGTAGATGAAGACTGTTGGTCTTCATCTATGAAAACACGAGGGCTCAGCATATGGCCTGAGCTAGGTACCAGGAAATGCAGAGCAGCAAGGGAGTGGGAAGTAGCACAGAAGTTGTTTTGTTCTCGTGCATCTAGGCGACATAGCAAGCTCACAGATAAGCAGGAGAAATTTTTTTAATGACTTGACTAAAGTAAGAAGGGTGTGAAGCTAGGCATAGGGGCACAGCCTGAAAAATCAGCATTAGGGAGGTTGGGGCAGGTAGATTGAGGCATTGAACTGGGGCCAGACCAGGCTACACAGCAAGTCCCTATTGGGAGGGATGGGAAGGGAGGAAGAGGGAAGAAAACAGGCAGGAGAAAGGAGCAGAGAACTGTTCCATCTGCAGCCTGTTCTCTTCCATAGGAGGGTTCCCTCGCCCAAGAGACATACCTGGGAAGGCAGGAGGATTCTTCGACGGGGGAAGACTGAAGGAGTTTATGGAAGCCACAAGGACAAATAAGAGAGAAAGCGACCTGCAGAGGCTAAGATAGGAGAGAGAGAAAGACAGACTAAGAAAAAGTGAACTTGAACAAATAAAGCCGTTGCGTCCCCTACCCTCATTCCCAGACCGCCTCACCTCCTGCAGCATGGAGGACCTACAGGCTCTGCCCCCTGCCTGCACACCATGTTGGAAGACACCACCAGAGCACCCAGGCTGAGGCTGTGCGGGCAGCGCTGCAGGCAGCTCTGTGCTGTTATAGCAGAAGGCAGGATATGACCCCACCCTCTCACCATTGGGGGCACCTGGATCTCCCAGCCCAGCTGAAAAAGAGGTATTTGGGGGGAAAGTGCCATCTGCTCTTCCTTACACTTACCTCCATGTTCTGCCAGCAGCTTTTGAGGGACAGAAGGAAAACCAGGGTGCCCTGAAATTGGCCCCAAGTGAATAAATTAGTGGCCTGCCCCAAAATTTGGGGCCAGGGGAGTTCAGATCTTGAGCAAGGTGTTTACAGTTCCAATATAGTGATATACTGGGTACGTTAAGGGATGGCACTTGTTTATACCACTAAAGCTTTGCTGTAGGTGTAGCAACAGGAGAGAGAGAGAGAGTTAAGAATAAATTTAAGCAAATAAGGCCATTACGCCCCTACCCTTGCTCCCAGAATGCCTCATTTCTTGACTGTTGTGGAAGTCAGAGGCCACTCGGTGATACTCATGATGTACTTTTAAGAAATAGATTTAAAAAAATTCTATGGACTCATGTCCATATATAAAAGTTTAAACTTAATTTTAAAAAAAGACACAAGAGTGTAGAAGCCTGGAGTAATTCTCCTGTAATACCAGCTCTCAGAGGCTGAGGCAGGAGGACCACAAGCTGAAGGTCTGCTATATCCTGAGATTCTACTCTGGAAAACAATCCTTCCCCCAAAAGAGAGAAAAGAGACGGTGGCTTCCCCCCCATCTCACACAGTTTATAACAATAGGTAATAAGAAATCAAATTTAATAGTCATACAGTGATCCAAAAGTTCATAAGTAATCAACTTTAATTGAATCATTTACAACAGTTGAGGTCCTCCCCCCTCCATCGAGGTCTAGGAAGGTGAGCATCCAAACAGACTAGGCTCCCACACAGTTAGTACATGAAGTAGAATCAAAACTCAGATCCATTGTCCTTGGCTTCTCAGTCAGCTCTCCTT
>LOEQ01003145.1:100363-115614 GCA_001685075.1 Bramus lutescens | reverse complement strand
AGACAGACAGACAGACAGACAGACACAGAGAGGGAGGAGACAGATAGACAGACAGACAGTCAGACAGACACGGGTGGGGAGTCAGGAGGGGAGACAAACAGACTGACAGACACACACAGAGGGAAGAGGAGGAGAAGGAGAGAGAAACAGAAAGGCAGACATGTGTATACACTACCCCTTACATGTTAATTCAAGTCTTTGCTAACTCTTATTCTGCTTGCTCTGCCCTTTATCAGAGGGCTAGCCAGGTTTGGCAGCTGTTTCCTAAAGATGGAAAAAGAGAGGAATCTGAGGGAGCGAGTAGGGGAAGGGGAAGAGCAGGGGAAGGAAGGAGCCAAGTGAATGTATTCAGTATATTGCATAGCTAACATCTGGTAAGTAATAGTTCTCCCTGTCTTCCTCCTCTTCCTCTTTCTTCCTCTTCCTCCTCCTCTGATTCTTCTTCTCCTTCATCTTTGGTGCTGTCTAGAAGACGCTGATCGACAAAATGTCCTGGCTTCTGTTGCGGCAATCAGATTTGAGAGGGAAAGACAAGCAAGTGTTTTATAGTAGACATTACAAAGCCTGTTCTAGAGAGGAGGAAAATCCAGCTTGTATTAGAAAGACAATGACCGAGGACTGAAGGACACATCTTTCCCATAAGACAGGGCACTGTGCACTCTAGGGATGGAAGATGTTGAGATTGGCTGGACATGATTTGCCCAGGGACAAGACAAGCCTAAGTGACAAAACCAGACAACTGGAGCGTTGAAAGTTCTGTTAAGGACATGAGTCTCAAACCCTGTGTTTATAAGGGACGCATCAGATAGATTCACACTTATGAATATTGTTCTGGTGCTTACAGAGAATGTTTAAGGATCTTCAAGGTGAACTGAACTAACATGGTGACAAGGGGTGTGGGAGGCATAGGGAGATTTGAGGTACAATTTGGATGTAGAATAGCCAGTGATTAGAAATGAGCAAATAAAGGGAGAGAGGGTCAACATCCATGTTTGGATTAAACAGATTGCAGATATGGACACCTCGTTGAATTGAGGTACATGTCATGAGCATGCCCACAGTCTTCACTAAAGCTTCTGAAAACTTGTCAAGATAAATCTTTCTTCTTTTGAGTCAATGCCTCGGTTATTTGTTATAGCAGTGAAGGATCTCACGTTTCCTTAATTTATAAGGCACTTTAGTATTATAATCAGCAAATTTACTTCTTAGGTTAGCCCCCTGTTGGATATATTTTTTCTAATTTGCAGTGTTGTGATGATTATTTTTCTACAGAAATCTTCATCCATACTTTTTTAGTGTAAATTCACAGAACTGAAGTTTTTGAATCAGTGGGTGTGAATCTCAGCCCACTTGTGCTATGATCAAAGAATCCCACAGACAAGGTCATTTCCAGAGGCTGGAACTTTTCCCATAGTTCTAAGAGCAGCACAGAAGTCCAAGATCAGGTAGGCAAGAAGTTCAGTGCCTAGAGAGCTTCAGTCTCCATTTCCAAGATGTCTCCTATTGCTGCCACCTCTGGAGGGAAGAAAGGTAGATGAGACAAAAGAAGGGGTAGACAAACAAACAAACAAACAAATGAAAATTCCCTTCCTTGCTAAGGAATCCCTTTCTCAAGGTGAAAGGCGGGGTCCCTACTGAGGATGCGAAGTCCATCACTGAGCAGCCATTATGTCTCCACCTTTTTGAGCTGTGTATCTGTAACCCTGCCCCTTTTATGGTGGGGACCTCAACACCGATTTATAAAAGTGATTTTCAAAGCTATGTATGTGTGTACGTGTGTGTCTGTGAAGGGTGAGTGATGGTGTCAGCGTGCCACAGTGCATACATGGAGATCAGAGGGCAGTTCCCTGTGTCAGTCCTCACTGTCCACCATGTTTGAGAGTGGTCTCTAGTTTTTCACAGACTAGCTAGCTGCCCATGAGCCTCCAAGGACCCTTCCGTCCCTGCCTCCCATCTTGCCAGAGGAGCACTGATATTAGAGATACCTATGCATCTGACTTTATATGGGTTCTGGGGATCTGAACCTAGGGCCTTTTGCTTGTGTAGCAAGCAATTTACCCACTGATTGATCTCCAGTTTTCAAAATGCTTTTAAAGTTGTCATATATATTATAAATATGGTTACAATTCATATTTTAACAATTGATACTTTCCAAATAAAATAGAAATATTTGCATACATAATATGCTATATATGCTTACCAAATACATGGATGTATAATATATATTTTAAGTGAATAAATCTGTCATCCTCTGCTATATAATTCTAACTTTAAGGTCATTCATTCCAAAATGCTAACCGATAAATATGAGCTTCCAAGTTTTTCTTTTGCCCACATGTGCACATGTATGGTTTTCTTTAAAAAGGCAATCATCCAAAGCATAAGGATAAATTAACAATATGTCATTAACAATTTGCCCTTAAAAGGTGATATACATACCGCTGCTTTACATGGCTACATGATAGTCTATGGTATGATTTAATCATTATTTATTTATTTTAAATTATCAAATAAAAATTGCACAACCAAGAATGATAATAGTGCACACCTATATAGCCAGCACCCTGAGTCAGGAATGTCAGAGAATGATGCCAGCCTGGACTTCATAGCAAGTCCCTTTCTTCAAAATTGTGCATATATTTATGATATACAGTATGGTATTTTAAATACATTTACATTATGGAATGACTGGATCATGTTAATTATGTGATACCTTTGCACACTTATTTTTTGTGGTGGTGATATTTAAAATATATCTTAACAATTTTCAAATGTGTAAAGCATTGTTTTTTATGTTGTCACCATATTGTAGAGCAAACTGCTTGAACTTTTCCTTTTTAATAGATATTTTGCCTCTTTAAACCTATATCAGCACACTTCTCTCCTACTTCCAATCACTGTCTACTCAGGAGATTTCTACAGGTCCTATATATTTTAGATTCCATATTCAAGTGAAATTGTAAGGTGTTTGTCTTTTTGTGTCTAGCTCATTTCACTGAACATAAGGTGCTCCAGGCTCATCCATGTTTTGAAATGCAGGACTGTCTTTTTCTTTAAGGAAAGATAGTATTCCATTGTACACACACACACACACACACACACACACATATGTATATATGTATATACATGCATACATTTTTTCATTCTTTCACTGATGCAGGCAAATCGATTCTGTAATTTATTCAATTAGTTGCCCATTCATAACACTTAATTCCTTCTCGATTCTTCTTCCAGTGAAGATGGTTTGACTTTTGTTGGCTGTTATAAGTAGAGTTGAAAGGAACAACCTTGTTCATTCAGCTTTGTTCAAGGCCTCAATGTTCCCTTGGGATACATTCTTCAAAGTAGAACAGTGACTTCTGGGGGGTGCCCTGGTGTCAGCTTTTGATCTATATCCTGCTAAGCAATCTGAGCCAGATAATGCTTTTCCAAATGTGGTACTCACCTTGAGATCCCACTAAAACCAAACAACCGATAGTTTTCAATCATTTTCTGTTGGATAGGCAAACACTGGCAGTGTAAGGTTTTAATTGGCATTTCCTTCATTATTATAAATGCAAATAATTCCTTTTTATGTAGAAAAACACCATTTTGATGGAATCATTGTTTTCTGAGAACAGCTTTACACATATTCAAAATCAACTTCAAAAGAAGAAATTGGAGTGGAGCAGATGCCTAGAGTGTCGTAATTTAAGCAAATTGCCCACTTGGCAACAATAACAAGCTGCTTTAAAATTTATTGACCAAAATTATTGCTTACTAAAAATCAAGAGCAAAATATGGCTTATTTTAAACTGCTTCTCAGAAAGTTTCTCTTTTGGGAAAAAAAATATCAACTCTAGATTAAATCAACCTAAAGAATCCATAAAATATTGACATTAGATTCAATCTATCACACAAAAGTGCTGGTTTGTAGATGGCTGAAGAGATATATGCCTGGTTCTCCTAAGAAATGTGAGACAGAAAACTGGGTTTAGCAGCAGGCATTGGAGTCCCAGCACTGGAGAGGCAGGGACAGGAGCATCTTTGGGGCTTGCTGGCCTGTCAGTCTAGCTAATTGGTGAGCTCTACTTTCAGTGAGAAACCTTGTTTCAAAAAGAACAAAAATGAAGAAGCAATTGAGAAAGACAACCATGTTAACCTCTGCCCTCTATGGATATGAACTGGAGCATGCATACGTGTGTACACACTCACGTACACACAGACATGTGAGTCAGGCAGGCATGGTGGTGCATGCCTATAATCCCAGAAATCGGGAGACCAAGACGGGAGGACTCAGAGTTGAAAGTCAGCCCTAGGTACATAGAAAGATTCCTTATAAACAGACAGAGGCAGAGAAAAGTGGATTCGGTTTAGAAAGACCTCATGAAGCTTGACAAATATAAAATAAATTTACATTGATTGGAAAGCTGTCGTTAGGGTTTAGATGTACTAGGAAATCCCATGGATCATCTTCCTTGACGGCGTTTGAAATTTTCTCTAAAGAAGATCCACCTTGGCCCCATCTCAGGCTTTTCTCATGTTCTTCCTTGAATCTTGAAAGCATCACTGGAGCCCCGCTGAGATGGGAAAATTCACTCATTCTGCCTGAAGTCTATGGCTCTAACCCAGACTCTTAACACCCTGTTACTTCCTGCTACAACTCACCCTGCCCAGCTCTTCCTGCTTTAGTTTATCCAATCCAAGGATAATGCAGGCAAATTTAGTCGGTGTGTTTTTGCTTATACCACAGCCACATCTTGGCTGTTTTCCAGTGCTGCTTTGATGTCTAGGGTGCTTAAGGGGTCCTTTGAATATGGTGTTCAGTTAAGTAAATAAAAAGTGAAACCACGTGTTTGGAGATGAGGAACTGTGTTCCCCAAAGATTTGACTGTGCCAAGACCGGAAGAGGGGGTCTCCTTTGATCCAAAATAATTAAATTGGGCTAACTGGCTAGGGCCCTCTTAAAGGAGACTCCCTAACAAAACGGCATTACGTAGCATTTGCTTTCCTTAGATTCAATCTCACTTTCTTTCCTTCCTTCTCCCATTCCTTTATCCATAACTCCATACTATCTGGTCACACTGATGTACACTCTGGGTCTCCCAGATATGCCACGTGATATCACCCATCCTTGTCTGTGCCATGCTCTTCTCTGTGTGAAACAGGAGGCCAACCTATGGCTGGATCTAGTCCATAAATGGGCTTTTATTGGATTTTACTGTGGGGTTTTTTTGCATTTAAAATTGATCCAACATTTAAAATAAATTCCATGAAATTCTATAGTTCAGCCTTTGTTTGAAACGCGGATGTGGTAACACTGCTTCTGCTTCATTATGGCATAGCCAGAGCTGCCCTGCTACTGAAGTTTCTAGGAGCTTGAACATATCTTGGTCTTTGCCGAGAAAACCAGTTGTGTGTCTTCTTTGGACAGATTTTGAGATATCTGCTAGAAACTACAGATGAGAAAATGAGAAAAAAATGCAGGCTTTTTCCTTTTGGGAAAATTAATTGGGTAAATGGAGCATAACTACTTGATAAATAATAATAATAATAAACCACTGTAAATACTTAACTACAAGAACTAGGCCAGCATGGTGATTAACCCCTGCAATCCTGGCACTTGGGAAGCTTCAGCAAAAGGATCACCATGAGTTTGAGTCAAGCTGGGACAACATAGTGAGTTCCTGTTTGTCTGAGAAACAGAGTAAGACACTGCCTCAAAAACAAACAAACAAATGGCTGGTGAGATGGCTCAGTGGGTAATGGCATTTGCCACTAAGCCTGATGACCGGCGATTGACCCCTGGGTCCCATATGGTGAAAGGAGAGAACTGACTACTGTAAGCTGCCCTCTGACCTCCATATGCATATTGTGGGACAATCACGACTGCACACAGAAATCAAACTCATTTAAATTTTGAAAAAATTTAAAAATTAAAAACCCCACAAGAGTGCCAGGCGGTGGTGGTGCACACCTTTAATCCCAGCATTTGGGAGGCAGAGGCAGGTGAATCTCTGTGAGCTTGAGGCCAGCCTGGTCTATAAAGCGAGTTCCAGGACAGCCAAAGATTCACAGAGAAATACTTCCCAGTGAGTTCACTGTTTTTCTTGTGCATGCACTCTAAAGTGACAGATGGCCGTGGATGGTTGTGGTGGAAACGAAATAGCATACTTTTGCTTGTTTCTTCCGGTCTCTGTATCCAGTGGGGTGATGTGGCAACATGAAAATTTCCATGATGTGTAGAGTTATACCATCATATACACTATATATCAGGGATTTGATTTTTTTCCATGAATGAGCCCATTGTTAAACATTTACAAGTATATCATTGAATGATACTGTTCTTGGTTTCAGGGAAACTTCTAATTGAGCTCAATCAGAATCAGGCATGGTACTATATTTCCTTTCTCTGAGTCATGTGACCCAACTCTGGCCAATGTGATATGGAAGTGACTCTGCTAGGAAGATTTTGGGAAGATTTTTTTTCTTCTAAAAGGGAGGCATGGCAAGGAGATGGCTTTCCCTATTTCTGGCCATCTGGTATCTGGCTCTGACATAGCTAAACTCAGCAGCCATCATATGTCAACGTCAAGGCAGGATAAACATGGATTTTGTTGGTTGTTTTTGTTTTTCTTTAGAGACCTCATGTTCAGTGAAAAAAAAACACTTTAACATGCATCTTTCGTATTTTCTTCTCTAGTGGGAACCCTGATAAGTGTGACATCTGGGGAAATACTCCTCTACATTATGCCGCCTCCAATGGCCACACCCACTGCATCTCATTCCTGGTCAACTTCGGTGCCAACATCTTTGCCCTGGATAATGACTTAAAGTCTCCACTGGATGCTGCTGCCAGCAGGGAGCAGAAAGAATGTGTTGCTCTCCTGGATAAGGCTGCCACCATACAGAACACCACGAACCCCAAGAAGGTCGCCCGACTGAAGGAGCAGGCTCTGAGGAACGCCAAGAGGCAGATGAGAGAATGCGAGCGACTTCAGGAGAAGCACCAAAGCAAGATGGCACGCACTTATAGCAAGGAGGACTCTGGGACTTTTTCTTCTTCCCACGGCACCTTCTCCGGGTCGTCCCTTTCCAAAGCTTCTACCGGCGGATTTGGGTCACTGTCTAAAGGGATTAAGGATACCTTCAAGTTAAAATTTAAGAAGAACAAAGATACAGCCGAGCAGGTGGGGCAGGAAGACAGAAGCGGGCAGAGACACGTAATGGAAGTGTTTAGAGAGGAGGAGGAAGAAGACTCATTTCCAGATGGCTTGGGAGAGAAGCTCCGTTTCTCAGCAGGGAAAGCCAGTGATGTACAGCATGAGTCTATTCTCAACCGTCCAGGACTAGGGAGTATTGTTCTTAGAAGGAACAGAGTACTGGACCTCGAGGACATCTCAGACAGCAAGAGGGAGTTGGGGTTTAAAATGCCCAGTGAGCTGTTCCAAAGACAAGGGTCAGCTGATGAAGAGGAGGAAGAGGAGGGAGAGGCAGATGGCACTGCAGGTGATCTTCCCTGGGATGAAGATGAAGTCGAATGGGAGGAGGATGTGGCTGATGCCACTCCCCTGGAAGTGTTTCTGCGGGCTCAGCACCTAGAGGACTTCCTCCCCATTTTCATGAGAGAGCAGATTGATCTAGAAGCCCTGCTGCTTTGCTCCGATGAGGACCTTCAGAATATTCACATGCAGCTGGGCCCCAGAAAGAAAGTCCTTAACGCCATAGACAAGAGAAAGCAGGCACTCCGACAGCCTGGGCAGCTGGTGGATACCAGCCTCTAATGGAGACCCTTGCTTAGCAGGGTGATCTGAGCATGGGGTCATGCACAGTCCCCTTGGGAGCACCACAGGAGGCAGCCTGTACCTGATCTCTGTCCAATGAAAGACCTCTGGGTGTGGTTGTTAGGGTTTTAGAGAGGACCCCAAATACAGAGAGCCAGACTCTGGGAGATACTTTGTGTTCAGGTAAACCATCAGTGGGAAAAGCTAGGAGACTTTGGAATAAGACAACGGTGTTTCTCCTCATGACTTTGCATTCTGTGTAGACTAAAGGCTCCCACTGGTCTAAAGCATAAAGTCCAACTTAAATAGACCTAATCCTTCAACAGATATTTGTAAGCAACAGGGTTGGGTTTATAGTATTCCTATCTAAGAGTCAGGACAGTGTGTAGCAGGTAGGGGGATGGCAGAACGAAAATGTGAGGAGCCTGTTATGGACCAAATTTCTAAAATTCATGTATGAAAGCCCTAACCCTTGGTGAGTGTTTTTGGAGAGAATACTTTAAAGAGGTAATTAAAGTTGTGTGAGATGATAAGAGTGGGCTCTTTATTCCATGTGACTTAAAAGAAAACAAAGATAAATTAAGGATGTGCTCACACAGGAAGAAAAGAGAACAGCAGGAAGGCAGCTGTCAGTCAACGAGAGCACACACACACACACACACCCGCCTCCCAAGAAAATTGACAATCGTTTGAGCTTCCAGCCTCCTGAAATGGGAAAAAATAAATTTATGTTGTCTGAGCCACTCTGCCTGCAGTGTTTTGTGTTGGCAGCCTAGGCTGACAGTGTGGTGCGTAAACAAGGGGACCAGGGAGGGAGAGGAAGAAGGGTCAGAAAAACACTGCCTGTCCCATTCCACAATTTTCCTAAGGGTTAAGTGCCTTGTGAGATTTAAAAGGAGATAGAAAAAGTATAGGAAGACTAGTTTTTGGAAGATTGATGGCAAAAGTAAATATTACACATCCATGCTTGTCGTGCGTGCCTTCCCTTTGTGAGTGTGTATCGGCGGTGCGCCTGTCTGGGTAAGTGCACTAAGTTATAGTCTCAATCTTAGATGTAGCTCAAAGAACCATAGGCTAACAGCTTGGTCATCTGCTTGTGGAGCTATTGGGAGGAGGTAGGCATCCATCTCCCAAACGGGGCTTAGTAAAAGGAAGTTAGGTCATAGAGGTATGCCCTTGAAGTGGGTATTGGGATTTTAAATACCCCCTCCCTTTGCTTTCCATCCACCTTGAAGTGAACGGGTTCCCTCTGTCACATGCTCTAATGGACCACCTAGGAACAGATCTAAAGCACTGAGACCAATAAATATGGAGCAAAGCCTCTGAATTAACAATTCAGTGATAAATTGAAACAAACCATTTTTTCTTAATTATGTTCAAATGCCTAGTCTACCCTGCCCCCCCAACACCAGATAAGACACCAATGGCAGGTCAGAGTTCTACCCAAGTCTAGCTCAAAACCATGGAGCTGCTGGACTTAACAGGAGTATGGAAAATTCAAAAGGTTGCTGCCTCAGCCAAAAACCCACCCGAGGTTGAGAGATGATTCAGAAAATATGCATCCTGGGAGCTCCCTGCCTGAAGTTGCAGGTGGCTCCACCAGAGAACTTTTTTCTCCCCAGCAGCGTTTGCTGCTTTCACAATCTTGGGAGGGGTCTTGTGAATCTCATACTTTTCATAAGCTTCTTGAGCCTGGAAATTCTCAATAGCTTCTTGAGCCTTCTGAACCTCTACCCTCTCTCCAATAGGCAATGTTTCAATTTGGAGGAAGTAGCTACACAATAGTTATATTATATAATCTCTCTCTATATATTATGTAATGTATAAATACATACGTGTGTGCAATTGTTACACACACATATATTCCATTTTACTCTGTTATTCCTCATTCTCCATTCTCCATATCTTTAAACTTTTCACAGACCCCTTTCTGCTTACATCACACACACACACACACACACACACGTCTAGATTCTGTATATGAGAAATATGGGATATTAATCTTTCTGAGTGGGGCTTATTTTGCTTAACAGTCTTTGATTCCTGAAATCTATTAATTTCATTCTTTACAGTTGAATAAAGTTCTATCGTGCAATGCAGTGCATTTTCTTTTCCCATTCATCTGTTGCTGGACATCTCAGCTATTGTGGACAGGTCTGTGTGGTATGTTGAATGGGATAGCTGGGTCACATGGTAGCTCTATTTTCACTTATGGAAGGGCTGCCACACTGGTCTCCATAGCTTACTTTCCCTCCAGCAATGTGTATAGTTCCTCTCTCAAAGTCTTGTGTTTTGTTTTTGTTTTGTTTTGTTTTGTTTTGTTTTATGCTGACAGTTTTTAGAAGGCAGTCTCAAATTGAAACCACCCCTAATCAATACCTAAGTTTTATTGGGATTCTGTAACCAGACTACCACCAGGTAGAATTTACTGTTGACTCTGTGTGTAATATTAGAAAGGTTATTTTTGCCTAGATAATTTTCCGTTCACATCTGAGTTACTTCAGGAGGCTCCACGCAGGATACAGGAGTTCAAAGGCGTTGAACTCACTCATTCCTCCCCAGTGAGTGGATTCAGGAAGCATATGGGTTATTGGAGATGCTACATTAGGGGATAATTGTTTACAAATACTGTGTTTTGTTGTGGAATAAGCTAAAGCTGTACTTGTCTTCAATAACGTGCAGAGAAGCAGTTGTCATAGGAAGGAATTCAGAGGCTTTGTGGTCACTGTAGATGCCCGGATCCCCTCTAGTTCCCTAGAAACTTCCTGAGACACTATCTCCATATCCTACCCCAACTTATATAGTAAGAAGAGGCCATCAGATTGGGGGGAATGAACCTAAATACGGGACTCCTGATGCTTTTTTTTTTGATTTATTGGTCATGAGACATGCTCTCTTTAGGGAGCCTCTTGGCCTCTTAGTTATAAAGAACCAGTGGATTGCTGTTACCATTGATTCACTTAGATTCAATGAATCACAAGTTGTGGTTTTACCGACCTTGACCAAGGGAGCCTCCTTATCTGTTTCTTTAAACATTTAAAATAGACACACACACAGCTACATAACCTATAATTGGATGCATATGACATTCATTGAAGAGGCAAATCTGCAGCAGTAGAAACCTGAGACTGGGAAGAAGTGGGCAATATACTGTGGGAGATTTCTTCAGGGGATGACACTATTCTGGACCTGGTTCTACAAACCTCACCCAAACCCACTGAACTGTACACCTTAAAGTTATAAGCTGTGCTAGGGATATAGCCTATTGGAAGTGTGTTTGCCTAGCATGTGTGAGTCTCTGGATCTGATCCCCAGAATAGTAACATGTAACACACACACACACAGTTTTATGGTAATTTCTACTCAATTAAAATGGAGAAAATATTCCACCTCCTTTAAGGATGGAGTGAGCATTTGACCTCTTCATTTCCTCTCCACAGGAAGTTATCAAAGGACACACAGAAGACCTGGAAATGCTTTATTTCAGAGACATACAAAGGTAGTGAGATCAAGGGCAGGTAATGATGACATCACCTGTGTAACAGAAGAAAGAGCTACCTGGTTTAGCTACCCAACTACAAGCATGAGTAAGGAAGTCAGCACTTACAAACAAAACTACTACAGTTCACAGGGACCAGGCTCCGTCATATGATCTGGACATTGCGAGACAGCCTTGGAGCTGTAACGTACAGTTCAGTGCACAGCACAGCTCCTTCCTCTCACTTGCCAGATGACCAAGAATCATACA
This sequence comes from Bramus lutescens, assembly GCA_001685075.1. NCBI lineage: Eukaryota > Metazoa > Chordata > Mammalia > Rodentia > Cricetidae > Bramus > Bramus lutescens. The sequence goes on along the minus strand of LOEQ01003145.1, from coordinate 104,103 downwards.
CTAGTTTGGCTGCCACCAGGTCTTCCACTGCCATTCCTGCAATGGACAGAAATTTGATTCACCTTTTTTCCCCCCAGAACACTTTGTTCAAAAGAACCCTGGCTGTCTTCTGATACCCTGTGTGCGGGTACTGCTAAAGCCCACAGGGACAGCAACTTCTACGTGAGGTGCTCTCAGTGTACAAAGGACTGGCCAATAAAAGACATCCTAAGCAAGAAATACCCTCATTTTATAACCTCCAAGGTCTCATTCAGAGGTCAGCAACATTTCAATAGAGGCTCAGTGACAGTTTAATCTCTTTAAGTCACATGGTCTGTTACCATGATCTAGTTCTCTCCTTACAGTGGAAAAGCACCCATAGGTCGCAGGCAAGCAAACGAGTCTGTGTTTTGGTAAGGTTTTATTTATGGACACTACCGCTTGAACTCACCCCCTGCATCCTCTTCTCATCTATGTGGTTGATGACTAGGTTGATGTTAGCTGTCTTCCTCAACTCAATTGTTCATCTCATTTGTCTTTTATTTTGTTCTGAGACAAGGTCTCTCACTGAGCTGACTGATTCAGCTAGACTGCTGACCAGTGAACCCCAGGGGGATCTTCCTGTTTCTGCCTCCACAACACCAGAATTACAGGCCTAACCATGTGCTGCCACATCTGGCACTTTCCATGGGTTCTGGGGGTGCCAACTCAGCTTATCCTGCTTGTATGACAAGCATTCTCCTGACTAAGCGACCTCATCTCCCCCAGTCTCTTCCATATTCCTTATGTGTCTTGAAAGATGTTCTGTATTTAAACAATCCCAATCATTTAAAAATGAAGACACTATTTGTAGCTTATAGCTCATACAACTACAGGTAGTTGCCGGATTTGGGCTACATTTTGCTGATCCTGAACTATTACAAATCCTGTATCTTTAGCATCCCCCATTTGTCTTAGAAAGACTGAATATCCCTAATCCAAAAATCTGTAATCTGAAATGTTCTACACTCTAAAACTCTTTAAGATCATATTGAAATTCAAAAGTTTTTCAGTTTGGGATCAATTTTTAATATTGGGGGGTAGTGGGGCAGGGCAGGAGGGAGGCTCAGCTAATCAATCGTCAAATCTACAAACATACTCCCAGTACAAAAAGGATTCAATATGAAACACTTGTGGGCACAAGAATTTCAGATAAGGCATATTCAACCTGAAGTTTTAAGATATGCGCCTTAGGGGCTGGAGAGATGGCTCAGAGCACTGCCTGCTCTTCCAAAGGTCCTGAGTTCAATTCCCAGCAACCACATGGTTGCTCACAACCATCTGTAATGAGATCTGGTGCCCTCTTCTGGCCTACAGGCACATATGCAGACAGAGACTGAGAATACTGTATACATAATAAATAAATCTAAAAAAAAGATATGCACCTTAATTTTGTATGCAGTATGTATAGAGAGACTCAGTATATATCAGAAGAGAGGGGGTGTCAATACACCAATCACCCAAGGTGGGAATATAAAACTTGCAAAAGAGATTTCTGCAGTATTTGTCTCTTTAATGAAGCTAGCTAAGCCCCAGATACAACTGGATCAGTAGGATGTCACTGGACCAGGTACTGGATTAAGTTTACGTTTATTCATCTTCTAATGATAAAGGAATTAAAAAAAATCTTACCTACTTTTCAAGGCCTGGATACTAAGTGGTGGCATAGATGCTGGGTGGCCAGAGTACATGTTTTATCATATGATATCATACATGCATACAATGTGTCTTGATCAAATCCTCTCTCCTTTTTCTTGCCTCCAGTTCCTTCCCATCTCCCCAACACTTTTCCCTCCAAACTTCCTGCATTTTTTTTGAAAATTAAGTACCCTTAGTACTATTTGTATATGCATGGCAACCTCTCAAGGGCCACAACCTTAAAATAAACTGACTCTTCAACCCCCCCACCCCGTCTGCCATCATTTGCCAATAACTTCTAAGCTAGGGTTGAGACTTAATGAGCTCTATTCCCCATCCAAGCTTTTGGTTGGCTTGGTCTTGTACTGGTCTTGTGCATCAGCTCACCACACTGTGTGTTCATGTGTGCAATTGTCCTGTCATGTCCAACAAATACTGTTTCATTGTAGTGGCTCCACTACTGGCCAGCATTTCTCTGTGTGTGTGTGTGTGTGTGTGTGTGTCTCTCTCTCTGTCTCTCTCTCTCCCTCTCCCCCCCCGTGTGTGTGTGTGTGTGTGTGTGTGTGTGTGTGTGTGTGTGTGTGTGTGTGTGTGTGTGTGTGTGTGTTGAGATCGGGTCTCTTTGTATAGTCCTGGATGTACTGGGATTTGCTATGTAAATCAGACTAGTTTTGAGCTTACAGCGATCCATCTGCCTCTACCTCCCTAGTGTTGGAATTAAAGGTGTGAGCCACCATGCCCAACTGACCGGAGTACTCTTAAAACTGTAGTGAATGTTAAAGTTTCTGTTGCTCAGGATGAAGAAGTATGGAAGATGCTGGGCAGTAAGCACTTTTGAGGGGCCTTGGTAGTATCCATTTACTAACCATTTATAATTAAAAATTTTTAGTGTAATGGCTGATTGTTACTCCAGTTACCATAAACATCTATTTGTTTAAATATGGCAGAATGAGAGAGTTAACCCAAGGGCAGCCTTTTCCCTGTGAGTCCATCCTTCCTTCATTGCGTCTCTATCCATACTAATCTATACAGTTTGGAACTCCTCATGATTGCCCATCATTAGCATCATTTGGGAGGGAAGGGGGAAATGAGGGGTCTCAGGCTGTATACTTCCTGTCTCAGTCTCCTTTAGGTCAGGTCTCTTTCACTTCTGTTTAGCTGTAAACAGTCCTGCTCCCTGCTCTCTTCCTCTGATGGATTTCAACCTCTGAATTCATTTATGTCTAACCCAGTAAATCACTACAACATTGGCTCTGTACAATATATTTTTCTTATATATCTCACTGATGTCATAAGAACTCAAGGTGACAGATGTGAATGGCTCTGAGACCTTAGGTCACTTGCCTAAGGTCACATAGCCAGCAAGGGATATAGAAGGAATCTGATCCTGGACTGCCCAACTCCAGAGGTCATAGGCTAAACTGCACCACCTGAATATGTAAATGATTGATCCAAATGATGGACTCTGCAACGATTTCCTAACCATTCACCCACAGAGCTTGGTAACCCACTCATTTCTCCTTTCACTGCCTTGTGCTCTGGTTGGATTTGTGCCCAGGGAGAAGTTTGTGGGTCTTACCCAAAGACTTGAACACCGTGGTCTTCTCACAGAGCGCAGGCTTCGCTCCTGACACCACTTCTCCAAGCTCAGCGAAGATGTGAGCCTGTGAAACAAACGCATGCTACCTAGGACTGAGGCGCCAGCCAACGCAGGGCTGGTTTCTGCAGTCAGTGCAGGGTATTCCTGAACTGGAGAGAATAAATGGTGCTTTTTAAAAGACCATCTGTGAACTGGATGGTGTTAGGAAGCCTCAGCCCTCTGATATCCTTTTGGGGCAGCACCTGTGTTCTTCATTCCATGCACATAGATCATTGTGTCTGGGTAGTTGCCTGCCAGGTCTCTCCCTGTCTGTGAAGAAACTGATGTGTGATTGCCTGACCTTGCCCTTTGGCAGCCTCTTGTTGCTTCCCTATCCCGATTATAAGTGGGCATAGACAGTCAGGGCTACATAATCTTATTGTATTGTCATGCCAGAAAGGTTTCCAGGCTACAACAGACCTCCCATCCCACTGCCTTATTGCAC
>LOEQ01003145.1:71653-84366 GCA_001685075.1 Bramus lutescens | reverse complement strand
TTCTGAGAAATCACCACACTGATATCCAAAGGGGCTGTACCAGCTTGCACTCCCGCCAGCAATGTAGAAGTGTTCCCTTTACCCCACAACCTCTCCAGCATAAGTTGTCATCAGTGTTTTTGATCTTGGTCATTCTTACAGGTGTAAGATGGAATCTCAGAGTTGTTTTGATTTGAATTTCTCTGATGGCTGAGGATGCTGAGCATTTGTCAGCCTTGGGAGGCTCTTCTATTGCAACAGTGGACCTTTCAGTCTCTGAAGACAGGTGGCCTTTTGTTTCTTTAGGCCTTAACTTTCCTCTCTTTCCTTCCCTTCTTTCCTTTTTAAAAAAGGAATGTTTTATAATTTTTGTTTATATGTCTTATACTTCCTTAGCTTAATTTATTAAGTATTTTGCTTTCTGATGCTCTTGAAAATGTTTTATAACCCTCTCTAGTTCTGGGACTAAGGGCATGCTCCACTATCACCTGGTTTCTATGGCAAGCTAGCATGGCTACTGGGATTAAAGGTGTGTGTCATTGCTGCCTGGTCTGTAAGGCTGTTCAGTGTGGTTGTTTTACTTTTCTGATCTTCAATCAAGCTTTATTTATTAAAACACAAGCAAGCAGGACTTTGCAGAATCATGCTCATACATGGCATTTAACCTTCTATTTTTCAAAAGTATATGTTGCGGGTGGAAGTGTCTGTGGTCAAGGGCAACATCTACTATGGGGCTGGAACTTTTCAACTGCTTTGGCCCCTATCCAGGTTGTTCTGTCTAGGCAACAAAGTGAAGTGATGTCTGGTAATAAGTGATACTTTCATTAAACAATCCAATAAATCAATAAATCAGTGTCTTATAATTGTTTTTATCTACCTTATTCCACTTCAACATGGCCATAGAGTGTATTATATGGATGAACCTGAATTCCTGAGATAGATCCAACTGTCACTTGATAAAAAAATAATCTTAAATATTTTTCTGGCTTCAGTTAGTTAGTACTGCATTATACTCTTAAGTGATACTGGTCTATAGGTTGCTTGTGATGTTTTTCTCTGGTTTTGGATACAAGTAATGGAATGAGTTAGAGGGTGTTTGATCTTCCATTGTTTGGTGGAGTTGGAGGTGGCATGTGTGTTTATATCTGTGTTTATATACATTTGGTGGAGTTGGAGGTGGCATGTGTGTTTATATCTGTGTTTATATACATTTCTCCTGGTTCCTGGCTCAGAGATCTCTAAACCCCTTGAACCCCTAATGACAGGAGTATCTTTTGGTATTCTTAACTAGTTGCTTCTGACTTTTCCATGAGTTTATCCTTACACGGTGACTACTGACATCAGGCTCTAGATGCCTCAGGAGTAAATTTTGAAGAACAGAGGATTGGGACTGCCACTTCTAAGAGAGGAGGCTGGAGGTGGATTGAATCACCAAGGACTATGGACTTACTCTATCATGATTGCATCATAAACCTGTATCAAATCCTCAAGAACTAAGAGAGCCTCTGGTGAGCAGGTTGCTGTGCAGGGAGGCACTCGGAAGGGGATGGAAGCCTTGAGCCCCCATCTCCTTGCCCTGTATGCTCTGTGTACCTTTTCATGTGCCGTTCATCTGTAGCATACCATGGCTGTAAGGCTCAAGCTCCTCAGTCTGTAAACTGCTCTAGTGAATGTGAAGCCAGAAGAAGAGCTGGAGAGTCCCTGTCAGTTGAAGGTTCCCAGGCAGAGGTCCTATTGTGCAATTGCATCTGGAGTGGGGCATTCTTGTGGGCCTGAGTCTTAACCTAGAAGGCTAGCCTATGCTAGTACTGCATATTTAGTGCCAGAGTTGGACTTAATTGTAGGCTACTCAGTTGGAAATTTTGTCATTGCTTGGAAAATCAAATAAGAATCAGCATAAATTCTTTCCCACTCCAGATACTATCTGATCCTGGCTTTTTCTGTGCTGCAAAGTGGTTTACATTATTCATTTGATGTATTATAAAAGTCTCCCACTTGCTCTCAAAATTTGTATATTATTGTGTTTCCAGGAATTAATTTTATCTAGGTTGTCAAATCTGTCAGGTTGCAATTGTTCACAGCGTTTTGTTACAATCTCTTTTATTTTTGAAAGGTTGGTAATATCTTCTGATGATATGACTACTCCATGGTATGGTTAAGGGGAAGCTGGTTGTCTGTTTGTTTTTGTTTTCTCTTTTTGTAGATATAAGGGAGAGCACAGCCAGAGGCATCTGGAAGAGTTCAGAGCAGAGAGAAAGTAGTAGACCGAACACGGTCAGCAGACTGGACCTGACCATGAGAGAAGCTGTAACAGAGCAGAGAGCTAGAAAGAGCAAGAGCACAGAACCGAGGGAGAGTGTGGGGCAGCAGAGAGAGGAAGACAGAGAGATAGAGGACTGTAGCAAGATTAATAAAAACCCAGAGACAGATATTGGGGTTCAACCTGAAGGTCATAAAAGCAAAGCAGCCAGCCACTGGCTCTTAACCTTTACCTCAGTCCAAATTGGCAATCCTGCCTCCAGGGATCTCAGAATGAGACTGTGTGTGAGAGCTGTCTCCTCCCACTTTATATTCCTCTCTAGGGCTGGGATTAGATTGCACCTCTACTGCCTGGTTTCTATGGCAAACTAGTGTAGCTACTGAGATTAAATGTGTGTCACCACTGCCTATAAAGTCTGTACAGCTGATCAGTGAGGATGTTTTATTCTCTGAACTTCAAGCAAGCTTTATTTATTAAAATACAAATGAAATAATACAGAAGACAGCCAAAATAGCAGGGTTATAAGGGAAGGGAAGCCCATGAACTGGAGAAGTTTAGAGTAGGGAAGGCAGGTGAAAAGAGCTAGGTTCTGTGACACTGGGGGAGCCTGGAGGCCAGCATGCATTTTGGTATGCTAATAACCACCACAGGTAGCCATTTGTCCTTTCTGCCAGTGTTAAGGGAAATGGCTTCTTTTGTTAGAGGGGAATCTGCTTTACAAGTTCATGAGAAATGCTGGCTTTTGTTTAACTCCTAAAATTTGGGGAAATGGAGTTTCCTTTGGGCCCGATACTCATTGCTTGCAGATTTTAATAATTTGAGTCATCTCCTTATCTTGGTCAGTCAAGAAAAAGTTCTGTCACTTTTGCTGCGTTTCCTTTTTATTTTCTTCTTGCATGCATATTTGTGGTGTGTGTGTGTGTGTGTGCATGCATGTGCGGCATGTATTTATGTAGGTGTGTTCATATGTGTGTGGCCACATGTTTACATCTACATGTGTGTTAAGGACTGACGTTGATGTGGATCTCCCTCAACTGCTCTTTCACCTTATTCTTTGAGGCAGGGTCTCCTAATCCAACCCAGAGCTCATAGATACAATTAGTCTCGCTCACTAGCCAGGTTACTCCAGAAATCCTCACCTTTCCCAGGTATTCTTTCATCTCTGATAATTATATCATCTGATACCATTTCTTTTTTTTCTCTGAAAAGCTTTCTTTACTAATTCTTTCGGATCAAACCTACTAGCTATGAAGTCTCTTATTCCTTCATCTGTGAATGTCTTTATTTCGGACCTTAATTTCTGAAGGATTTCTTTGGAGATTATCCATTTCATGACTAACAGTGCCACCTCCTAGCAGTTAGAAATGTTAGTCAGATGTGGTAGCACACCCCTGTAAGCACAAACACTTGGGAATCAGAGGCAGGAGGATCACAAGATCTAGCTAGGCTAGCCTGGGCTGCATAGCAATACCCCATCTCAAACAAACGAACAATAAACTAACGCATATACAATTGTTATGTCCTCTGGCCCCCCTGATTTCTGCCTTGCTGCTTTCTGAATCCTTGCTTCCTTAAAGATGTTTTATTTTATTCTGTTTTTTTCCTAAGAGTTTCTCTTTATTATTATTATTGAAATGAAAATATAATTGTATCATTCTCACCCTTCCCTTCCCTGCCTCCAACCCTTCTCATGTCCCTGACCCACTCTTTCTTAAAATATATATATGTATATGTTTATATATATATCTATATATGTGTATATATATCTTAAATATATAAGGATAACTTAGTTTGTATAATAATGTTACTGTTATTAATAGTCAGGGCTGACTATTTGGTATTGAATAATGAACTTAAGGGGTCTTCCCTGGGGAAGACTATTTCCCCTGCTCTCAGCATTCTCTTAGTTGCCTGTGGTCTATAGTTAAGACCTTGTGAGCCTTCTTTGTCTAGAGTTGAGGCACAGTGAGCTCCCCCTCTGTGTCAGCATGCCTATTAGTATCATCTTTGTTTAGGTCTAGTGTCCTATCTGATTATGTGTCTCTATTTATATTTCTTTGCATTTATCATTGTTTAGTTTTTCTTCGAGTCTTGTATTTCTATCTTTGGCATTTGACACTTTGTGATTGGGTTATTTCATTTAGTATAAAATATTCTTCAAGGTCCAAACATTGACAAGTATCTGAAATTCCTTCCTGTGCGGTCTCATGGGGCCACACAAGCACACTAATTACCCCCAAGTTATACTTGTCAGGGCGTGGTGGAGATGGCTCACTATCATTTAAGGAGTCAGAGTTTTAATTTTTGAAGTTGAAAATGTTATGGATGGTGGTGTTTGGCTGTAGGACAATGTGATTGACACCCTAAACCAAGAACTACAGAAAAGAATTTTGTGCTATATATGTTTTCTCACAATTTTAAAAATGTGCAGAATAGTCCTCAGTGTTCCCATAGTAGCAGTTAATCCCAAGGGCACGGGATGTCCCTGTAAGGTAAGTACTGCCCTTTCCTGGCTTACAGGTAATAATAGCCCCTGGTTAATTTTTTCACTCAGAATTATGTGTATGCAGCATGTTGAAGAGTTGTGTTCTGAGTTTGTGGGCTATGCTGTCCATGGCTACGCAGAAAGGACATGTTGAGAACTGACCAGATGTTTGGTACAGAACATTGTATGTGACGGTGTTAGAAAAGCAGGTGCTTAACACTCTAGTTTGTGAGACACGCAGAAGCTTCCCAAATAGTGGTACCTACAGTTATATTTTATATCTCCGATGTGGAACTGGACCTGCAGTTTGCTCACAGTTCTGTTGCTGTAGGTAGGAAGATAGAGGAGAGTGGACCAGTACCCCTTCCAAGGTTGGCTTTCGTCTGTTTGATTTTGTGGTTGTCTTTCTATCGATCAGTGGAGCTGTGGAAGAATGAAGCAATAATTTTCTCCATGACATTTAATGTTTTGCCAGGTGACCTTGATTGTGTTGCATCTTTGTTTCATAAGTGCTGAGCTCTCACACTTTCTCATGAAATGGATTCATTGCGCATGAAGCAATTTTCAGCCCTCCTGTGGAAAAATTCCCTTTTGAAGGTAAGTGGAGGTATCTGTGGGAGCTAGGTGGAAAGTCTGTGGAGCCAGAGAGGAGCTGACATCTCCTCTGCCACATTTGATTGTAGTTCATTTCCTTGCTTTTGTTCCAAGGCTGACTAGCACTGCTTAGTCTGAAGAACCCCTGAGAATCAGTAGGGTAGAATGAACTTTTGAAATGAGTGAGGAAGACAGTCAGGGAAGCCATTCTCACTGTAGAACGAAGCAGAATAGTTTAGGTCTGTGTTATGTGCCCTTACCTGCACACAGGAGCACACATATGCACGTGTTCATGTATGCATTAACACGGTCCTCCTGTTTTGTTTTGTTTTTTTTTTTTTGCAGAGGCGGAACGTGGTTGGCTTAGTGGTGGAAATCGCCTTGATATTTCTGTTGTTTGTGTGGACTTTGACTATGCGCAGAATTCAAAGAAGACATTTGTTCAGGCTGTGACTTTTAATCCTATCCCCCTGACATTACCCAGGTTCCTTAATAAAAATTTTGAATATGAATTGGCTTATGTGCCTTCTCAAAGTGATGCGGCAAGAAATATTACAAAGATGGTGAAAAAAGATTTAAATTTCAACTTTAAAGGTTAGAAATTAAAATACTTGAAGCACTTCTCTGAAATGTTTTAGTATGACTCAGTAGCCTTCATAAGTCATGCATTAATCTCCCAAAGAGTTTGTTCAAATGTCTTCATGGCATAATCACATTGAAATGTAATATTTAAAATCAGATGACTCAATTAATTTCTAGTTCTAGAATTATAACTATTCTTTGTTTATGATTATGCTATGAAAAAGCTTTTGTGTATGTATACGTGTGTGCATGTGTGTGTGCCTGTGTGTAAGACAGGTGTGGAAGTCAGAGAACATTTTGCAGACACTGGTTCTCTCCTTTAATTGATGCTGTCACCTGGCTTGGCACCAGGTGCTTTTGCCCAATGAGTCATCAGCCCTGTGACTATGCATTCTGACCTAAAAGTATGTGATTTTGTATTAAGTATTAGTATACAGCAGACACATTTTATAGTGCACAGATTTCATTCACATCACTAATTTATAAAAATAGTATTTAAGAACAGTATATATCTGAAAGGAAATATAGTGTAGAATCATAGCAGATAACTCATTTTTGTTGTTGTTGTTTATTGTTTTTGAGATGATTTTGGGGTTTTGCTGTAGCTTTGAAGCCTGTCCTCTTGTAGACCAGGCTGGGCTCAAACTAACAGTGATCTGCCAGCTTCTGCCTCCCAAGTGCTGGGATTAAAGGTGTGCACCACCACCACCGGACTAAAGAGACAACTCTTTACCAAACATATTTCTGCATATTAAATTTTGCTTGTCTGACACTGCTAGGAACTTGGCATCTGTGCCTCCAGTCCTGTCATGTGGCTTATGTCACTGTGGATTTATTTTGGTATATACTTTTAAAGCTATGCTATATACATAGTAGTGATAGCAAGGCAGTGGACTAGAGTTCCTATATTTATATTAAGTACAGCAATAATTTTGCAACCATCTGTGGATAAAAGTGCTATGCAGTTAGGGGATCGTGAGTCCAAGACCTGGAAGAGCCACCTTGAGGGGACAGTGCCCAGGAGGCAGACTTACCTACTGTGTTTCTGCCTTCAGAGCTAGAAATTTCCCATATCCTCATAAACTTGGTTATGTCCTCATCTGATAGTCTTGCTATTAGAACTGCCCACTGGGGATTTGGGGTGAAGGGAGCCCACTGTGTCTCCAGTAATAGACTTCCTGACCTCAACTCTGGCCACAGACCAAAAATGTCCCTGAGACTCAGTTCTAAGCAGTAATTAGCAGTGCCAGGACCCAGTTGCCCCCCACCCCCAGCTCCCCACCCACACGGTGTGGGGATGGTTTGACTGTAGACTAAAATAGTCCAGGGACTTTATTTGGCTCATCCCAGCTGTCCACCGAGAGCAGTCTCAGTCTAATACATAGAACCAGGAAGGTAGTTGTCTGAGTCCCTGAGACACACTTGTCTCATAGTTACACCAGACTCTGCAGCTGACTGATGTAAGGTTCACGTAGTTGACCTTTGCAGTAGATTGAGATCAGCCCTGTTGGTAAATAAGGGGAAAGGTGCCAGTGGGGTTTGCTGACCACAGACTTTGCTATGGAATCTGAAGCAGCCCTGAAAGTTGGCTTCAGAGCCCTCATCCATGGACCAGGAAAGTACAGAGCTTTCCCAGAGAGCTGGATGAATGAAGCCTGGGTCTGTCTGAATGCCTAGCACATTCCCTCCCTGCATAGGGTTTTGAGCTTCTGAAATTCATACAAAAATGTGACTCACTGTAAGCAAAAATAATATCGAGAAGTTTTGGACACATGCACACTTTTGGTACAAAAATAGATGTATAGATCAGTGTTTATATAAATAAACAGATACTGGCTAGTAAATTGATGTTTTGATATTATTTCAAAACTAAACCATGGAGAAAGAATAGTTTTGAGCTATTTAGAAACAATGTTTCACATACAATAGAATGTTGTTGACTTGTTTACTTGAATTTTGTGTAAAAATAATTCAAATTGGGCCAAAAATCTAAATATGAGAGCCAAAATGGAAAAGGTCTTTTAGGTATAACCAAAACAAACAAAAACCATGAAATGCAATAAAATACCTTGTTTTCAACAAAATTGGAAATATTTTCCAAAGGAAGCTATCAAGAAAATAATTGTGGACTACCTATATGATAGTGGGCTTGTAACAGAATTATAAAGCATTATTAATAACCTAATCATGTAAAGACAAATGTCAGATTCATAAAGCAGCAGGTCTGAGTAGACCCTTTGCTGAAGACTGAAGATGGCATCCAAATGACAATGGAGTACATGGGAGGATGTTCGGCATGCTCACCATCAGGGAAATGTAAGGGAAGATACAATGAGATGCCGCTCATAACTGGGACAGAAAGATCATAGCAAGGTTGATTAGTGTATGGAGCAACTGGGACAAACAAAAGCATAGTGGATATTTTAAGTTGATGAATAAAGTATTGATATCATTTTATAAAACTCTAGCTATTTGGATGAGTATGTGGTGGACTCTTGGCCTTGATTTATTTTCCTCTGATTGATGTTTTGTTGTTGCTGTTTCTGAAGGTCCTTCTCAGGACTCTGTTGTGCTAAGCCAACATCCCACAGCTGAGCCATAACCCTAACCTATGCTGACTGAACTCAGCCTCCATGTGATTATTGGCTATTTGGGTACTTATTTTCTGCGGCAAGCCTGTTGACATATTTTGTTCATTTCCTGTTGAGCTGACTTACTCCCTTCCTTGCTTACAACTGTTACAAATGTACTTGTTTGTTAGACATATTGTGTATCTATTTTGGATTCAGTCTGTGACTTGTCTGTCCACTAAATGGTATCTTGAAAAATAGTGATTTTTTTAAAATGTCATTAAGCCAAATTTATTCAATTTTTAAAAATTTGTTGCTCTGTCAATGCAACTTTTAGTCAGTGGTTTCCATTGTGTGTGTGTGTGTGTGTGTTTGTGTGTGTGTGTGTGATGGGGGGATAGAGGCCTTGCATTGCATGCTAGGCAAGTGCTCTACCACTGAATTACAAGCACAGCCCTTTTCTTTTCTAAAGAACTATTTAAAAACTTATATTTTCTCTAAATTCATGAATACAGTCTTTCCATTATCTTGTGGAAGAAGGGCTTTTGTGTGGGTGTGTCTTTATGCACTTACGTATGACATATTAGTAATTTATTTTGTATATTTTTTCATTTGTTTTCCATACTACAGGCGTATATTATTAGGTAATGTGACTGTCATTGGTTAAGTGGTGTGTTTGGAATTTTCACAGTTGTGACACGGCTGTGTTTTCTGGTGCCAAGAAGAACGAGCATTAGATCTTTTACGTTTATGTGGGCAACTTGGACTTTTCTCTCCACAGTTCGAGGCTTTTCTTCAGAAAAATCTTTTGAGAAATACATTAAGTATGAAAACAGGTCTGCATATGTGCTGGCTGCCATTGTTTTTGATCATGTGTTCAAAGCCAATGATGAACGATTACCACTTCAGGTGAGAAAGTTTTATTTAAAAACCTAACGGTTATGTTTTTAGCTTTGAGAGTTTTTAAATGTGTTTGTGTGTGTGTGTGTGTGTGTGAATGTGTATGTGTTTCTGTGTGTGTGTATATGCATGTGTATGTCTCTGTGTGTACATGATTATATGTGTATATGCATGTGTGTGTCTCTGTGTGTACATGCTTGTGTGTCTATATGCATGTGTGTGTCTCTGCATGTACATGCTTGTGTTTGTATATAAATGTGTGTATCTCTGTGTGTACATGCTTGTGTGTGTATATGCGTGTGTGTCTCTCTGTGTGTACATGCTTGTGTGTGTATATGTATGCGTATTAGTACTAGTATCCAAGTGTGGAGGACAGAGGACAGCTTTAGTGCTAATCTTGCCTTCCATCCTATTTGAGACAGGGTCCTTTGTTCACCAGTATGTATATATGCCAGGCTAACTGGCTCATAGAGAATCTGCTTCCATCTCACTGTAGGGTCACTGGGATTGTGTGTGGGTACCACATCTGGCTTTATATGGATTCTGGGTATTTAATACAAGACATCATTGTATAGCAGGCACTTGGGTCATTCTTCCAGTCCTCCCTTTTGATTTCTTCACTGACTATTGCTATTGAGGGATATATTGTTTAGTTTTAAGTTATAAATTTCTTCCTCCTATTGATTTCTGGTTTCCATGCTATAGTTATCAGAAACACTGCCTATATGATTTTAATCTTCGGATTTACTAAGACTAGTGTCCTGGTCCAGAGTCCTGCAGGCTGTTCCACATGCACTTGCTTGTGAGGCGGATGAGTTGTGGCTATAGGATGGACTGTTGTATGTCCATTCTGTTTACTTTTTCAATGTTTTTTTGAAGCCTAGTGTGTTTACTTACCGATTTTATGGCTTTATATGGATTCTGGGTATTTAATACAAGACATCATTGTATAGCAGGCACTTGGGTCATTCTTCCAGTCCTCCCTTTTGAGTGATCAGTCCATTGTTGAAAGTGGAGTTATTGAAGTCCTCAGTCACAATTGCAATATAATCTGTGACTTCTCTTTAGTGTACTCATGTGCATATGGATCCATGGAACCTCTGATATTGCCTGGATAAGTATTTACAGTTATTTTATTCTCTTGACACATCAATACATTTATACTTGTCCAATGTCTATCTCTTTTTTACAATTTTTTGAGTCAGGGCCTCACTGTATACATGAGAATGACCTTGAACTTCTGATCCCCCTGCCTCAGTTCTCAAGTACAGGGGCTACAGGTATGCATCACTGTGCATACTGTCTGCTCTTTCTACATCTTTTGATTTAGGTATATCTGAATCTAAGCATGCTCTTTTCTGGTGTACATTTGTCTACAGTGTCTTTTTCTCATCCCTGCACTTTTGTTTCTGTGTATTCTTAAAAGTGAAGTGACTCTTAGAGGCAATATAATTTGGGTCTTGTCTTTCATCTATCCATGTACTCTGTTTAATTTCTCCCATCTTGATGGTGACATTCTAGTAGATTTGTGTGAGTGTGTGTTTTGTGTGTGTGTGTGTATGTATGTGAGAGAGAGGGGAGAGAGAGAGCAGTATGTAACTTTATAAGTATGTGCTTATGTGTGTCTATGTACATGCATGTGTGCATACATATGAAAGTGAGGGGATGACATTGGGTGTCTTCCTCAGTTGCTTCTATACCTCAGTTTTTGAGGCAGGGTCTCTCACTGAAACCAGAATTTGCTATTCAGCTAGACTATCTGGCTTGCAAGCCTTAGGGCTTCTCTTGTCTCAATATCCTCAGTGCTGTGCCCACAGGCTCATGCTACCACACCTAGCTTTTTATATAGATTATGGAGGTATGAACTCAGTTAATCATGCTTGTGAAACAAGTACTTTACTGACTGAACCAGCTCCCAGCCCCTCTAGTAGATTCTGAAAAATATTTTTATATTTATTTAATCCCTTTTATGTGTATGAATGTTTTGCCTGTATGCATATATGTACACAGCATGTATGTCTGTTACCCCAAAGGTCAGAAGAGGGTAGTAGGCCCCCTAAAATTAGAGTTATGAATGGTACTGAGAACTGAACCCGGGTCGTCTACAAGATCAACAAGTGTTCTTAACCTCTGAGCCATCTTCCCAGGCTCTCTAGGTTCTCTTTGTGCTCACTCAGCAGGCAGAACAAAGGTGGGATTTAGAAATGCACAGTCACAGTGATGACTCCTGCACCCTTGTTGCATATGGAGATGATAGAGGGGATCTGTGGAATTTATTTTGCACTTCAGCTGTGGTTATAGCTTTGTAGTGTATTAGTTGTTCCATGCCACAATGATTTCTGTTGTTTTTCTGTCCCAAAACCAAACATATTTAATTAAAAAACAAAACTTACCTATCACTGCTAATCTTTCGTTTTCAAGACTCACTGGTTTAACATGTTTGTCTTTGACTCTCATTCTAGGTAAAATATAATTTACGCTTTGGTCATCTCTATAATCCTAATAATCCCTTAAGTCCATCTAAGGATCATCGAGCAAAGGACTGGAACACATCGACTGTCTTCCCATCCGTGCCTTCTCTAGGGCCCTGGAACTTACTTGAACACGATGGAGGATACCCTGGTTAGTTAGCAGATCCTTAAGTGCACTTTATTTTTACTGTGTATGAGCAGTCATTAGGTGTGGACTTCCCTTTTTTCCTCTGCATGAACAAGATGACTTATTTATTCATTATAATTTATTGTGGTTTAAATCTTATTTTTATTAACGAACAAAATTTGATACTATTTTCTTTATTTCTCAAATTAATTTTCTTGTTTCTGTGCATTTATATCATTTTGGTGGATAACTTGTGCCTCTCTTGGCTCAATATATGCATACATATATAGACATCTCTCTCTATAAACATATGTATGTATGTATGGGATATATATGTATGTTCCACAAACATATATATCTTGTATATTTATGTTGATGAATATCAGCTTTTTATCAGGTCATGATGATAAATTTAAATTTGTGATACAAATTACCTGGAAGGAAGACAAAAAAGTAACACCAGTAAGAACTTTGTGTTAAATATCAGGTCCTGAGAATATTTTTCAATTATTCAATAGGAGACAAAAACTATGTGTGATTTTACTATTATCAGTAAAATCGAAATAGTAGAAGTCATCCAAACAAGTACATCGTTCAGAATGTATCAGACTGGGCTGTGGAGATGACTCAGTGGGTAGAGTTCTTGTTTTGGTGCACAAGTATGAGGTTCCAAGTCTGGATCTCATCGCCTATGGAAAGGCTGGCATGGGTGTACCCATGTCCCCAGTGCTGGAGATGTGGAGAC
>LOEQ01003145.1:53387-71646 GCA_001685075.1 Bramus lutescens | reverse complement strand
TTGCTGGTCAGCAGTCATAGCCAAAGTGAGGCGCCACAGATTGACTGAGAGACCCTGTCTCAAATAAGTGAGGCAGAGAAGTGAACCTCTGACTTCTGCATACTCATGCATGGGTGCACGCACTCGAGCACACACACGCACACATACACCGTCTTACCCACCTCCCCCTCCCCCAAATAATGTGTCAGCTTGACGGGTTGATGTGGCTATTAAAATAATCACAAACTCTGGTGTGTATATAGAATTAAAACTATAGAAAATATATGTAGATCTCTGTAAAGATTTGAGCAGTTGTCACTTTAGAGTTGAAAGATTGTGAAAGATAAAGAGATTATTTTATCAAAAACACTTAAAATATTTTTCTAACTATAAGTTTAGAATGAGTCTAGTCTCTTAAAATCAATACACTGCATCCTAAAGGTTTTCTTTGAGAAGAACATAATAGGAAATGCCATGATATTGGTGGAATAAAAGTAGTTTTAACAAAAATATAGACATGCTCTAATAATGATAGATGGACCATTTATCATCATTGTTATTGACTTTTTTAGGTAGAATCTGACTATGTAGCCTGATGTGGGATTTCACTCTGTGTGCTGTGAATATGTTTTATTACCGTTGGTTATTAGTAAAGCCAGTTTCAGCCAATGGCTTAGTAGAGTAAAGCCAGAGCTATAGAAAGTAGGTGGAGTCAGAGAGATGCCATGTAGCTGCTGAAGGAATAACATACGGTTACTGGCAAGCCGCAGCCTAGTGGTAATATACAGATTAATAGAAATAGGTTAATTTAAGATACAAGAGCTAGCTAGGAATGTGCTAGAGTCATTGGCCAAACAGTGTTGTAATTAAAATAGTTTCTGTGTTATTTTTCTGGTCTGGGTGGTTGGGAAACAAATGAGCAGTCTCTGCCTACAGTAACCCAGGCTAGCCTTAAGCTCATTATGTAGCATAGGATGTCCTCAACCTTGGGATGATGATCTTCCTGCCTGACCCTCCCAAGTGTTAGGATTACAGGTATGTGCCACTACCTCCAGACTGAAAAGGTACTTTTGAAACGAGTTTCTTTTTTCCATTTAAAAAAAATAAAAGCTTTTAAAACAAGAAAGAAAGAAAAAAACAGACAAATGCAAGTTGGAAATGGACATCTATAGTAAGTTAACACTTTAAATTGAAATTTGACATTTCTTTTGCTTTTGTAAGTTGGCCTTCTTTTCTCCTTCTTTTCTGTTTGGTTGTTTATTTTTGCTTAGATTCTGTTATATGTGTTAAACACTTTTGGTCATGTTTTTTAATCTAATAAAGATTAAGAGAAGAGTCGTAAGCTCTGTATCATCACCAAAGTGCTGTGACACCAGTTCTTAGGACTTTGATGCTCACCTGTTTTGTGTCACGATGACTACCTGAGCCTGAGTGATGTTTATCTGGATTGCTGTTAGGGTGACTGGGTTGGTTAAGCAGCATGGCCACAGCGTTCCTTCCTGTTTTTGTCTCCTCCCAGCTGCACAGCAACATAGTGGATAAGCAGGAAGTTTTAAATGCTGAAGGGGCGTGCATGCAACCGAGGGGCCAAGGGGCAGTGAGGAGCCAGTCTTACTCACTTTATAATTGAGGCTTATGGGAATTAATTCACATCCCCAGACTTGTCCACTCCATGAAATCATGAGGCTGTCCCAACGTCAGTCATGTGGCTCCCTCCGCATTACCACACTGGGACCCAGTCTTAGGCAAATGAAGCCCATGAAGCAGCAGACCATATCCAAACAGCAGCTGCCTCAGAGAGGCTGAGAATGGTGGTGGGTGAGAGGAGCAGAGCAGAATTTGCTACATGAGGTTTTAGTTTTGGTTTGGTTTTTAGTTTCTGGCTGGCCTAGAACTTGTTGTGTAGACCAAACTGCCCTTGAACTCACAGAGATCCACATGGCCTCAGTTTCCCAAGTGCTGGGATTACAGGTGTGTGTTATCATGTGCAGTCTTGCTCCATGAACTTTACAGGTGAATGTTAAGCCTGATGTCTACCTTTAATGGTGTTTTAAAGTGCACACTACAGTGTTATTAACTATGACTACATTATTGTCTATATGTCTCTACACATAGTCTGTAATATACACTTTTTGGTTACACTATCATTGTAATGAGTTTTAAAATCAATGCATATAAAGGCTCCAGCTTTGATCTTTTTTTCTGTAGATTGCTTTGGTTATTTGTTGTGTCCTTTGAGGTTCCACATAGATGTTCATCTAGTCTCCTTAGACATGACCTTTAAATAGTATTCATTTTCCAAACCCTAAAATAGTAGATATTTTTTCATTTAGGCCTTTATCTCCCCAGTGTTTGTAAGCTCTTCATCTCCTTGGGTGTTTATTTGTGTTGGCTTTACTCCTTTTGATGCATTGTAAATGGGATTTACTTCTTGCTTAGAATTTCCTTCCAATGACATATCTCAAGGTGTGTAGAATTATCTTAGCCAATTCCAGGGTGGCAGAGCAAAATGCCATGATACTTATAATAGAAAGTTGTTTCTCACAGTTTTGGAAGCTAGGAAGTCCAAGCTCCCAGCACCAACAGACTAGGTCTCTGGTAAGGGCTTGCTGTGTGCTTCCCAAGTGGCAGCTTTTTGTTCCATCCTTGGAGGGAAGACTGGTTGTTCCATCACATAGTAGAGGGAGAAGTGGGGAAAGGATTAGGCCACTCCCTTCTTTCCTTTTTCAGAGAAGTCCGTGCAGGTGGAATACTTAGAACTCAGTCACTTCTGACAGGTCTTACCTTTTAAAAATATACCAAGTATTAGATTTCAGCATAGGAATTTTGGAAGGACACAGGCATAGGAATAGTTTTGTTTAATATTTTTAAATTATCATGGTTGATAAAGATCTACATAAAGTTATAGTATTATTTTCATGCAATATTTTAATTTTGAGGACAGCAGTAAGATTTCATGTGTCTCAAATCACAATAGGTATTTGTAAAATTGCTTTGTTAAGAGTTTTGCATTATCTGAATTGCTATTGTCGTCTCCCTGGCCATATGGTAATACCCTGAAATTAACAGTCTTTGGTTTTTTGTTGTTTCTTTGTTTGTTTAGGATACATCAGAGAAGGATTTCTTGTTGTGCAACATTCTTTAGATAAAGCCATCATGGTGTATCATAGTGGCAGAGTGGCTGAAGACATGTTTGCTAGCGCCACCATTTATGCGAAGAGATTCCCATACCCTGCTTTTACCCATGACAAATTCTTGTGGTCTTTCATATCCATGTTTCCTTGGACAATTTTATTTACATTTACTCAAATGGCACTTGTCATTGTTGGGACCATTATGATGAAAAAGGAAAAGCGATTAAAGGTAATTTCATTTTATTTGTAGTATTGTGGGGCAGTAGAACAGGTATGTGCAGAGGGTTTTTTATGCACACTTTTCTCTGCTAATGAATATCCTGTGGAAACAGCATGCAGATATGGGCTGGCTGGAGTGTGCATGATGCCATCAATGAGTTTTCCGTGTTTTTGATTTTAGAAATAAATTCTTGATTTGCCTAAATGAGAGAGAACATTATATAAAGAAGTCAAATATTAATGCCCCCAAATTGTCTATGGGATGAGATGAGCAACAAAGACAAGGGCTTGAATTAGATAATTTAAAATATACTTTAACTGCTCATCCTGTGGTCTTCTTTGAGATGGTTTTCAGTATGAAGTAAATCAAGACGGTGTTATCAACATTGTGGCTACAAAGTCAGAAAGCTTTTAAAGCACTTATCTGTCCATTAATGTGTTTAATGCTTACTTACTAATTACCTCCTTTGTTCCAAGAACTTAGTGGCCTTCTTGTTTAAAACCTGGCTTTATCAGTAACTCACTCTGTGATCATCCTCTTTCTCTAGATGTAAACTGAAGACTGTAATAGCTGCTTTTGTAGTTAGTGCAGTAGTTAAATGAGATATTATTTTTAAAGCGTCTAGAACAGTCTATAATCATCCTATAACTGGTAGTTTAGAAAAGAGAAGACAGACTCTTTGCTTACACATTGTTCAAAGTCTCGCAATGATGTAAGTTAGTATGTGAAATGTCAGTCATCCAAGTAGGTGTTTACCAGCTGGACATGAGAGAGAGGATTAGTGTCTAGAATATGTTAAAAAAAATGCAAAAAACTAAACATCAAGAAAACTGCCCGATTTAAAAAAAAAAGCAGAGCGTGGAACTAAGCAAAATTTCCAAAAGATGAAATATAAATGTTTAAAAACCATTTTTTAAAGTTCAATATTCTTAACTATCAGTGAAATTCAGTTAGGACTACTTTGAGAATTCATCTTATCCCTGTTAGAATGGCTAAGATAAAAAAAAACACTAATGAAAACAAATTTTGCCATGTTTGTGGGGAAAGGAGAACACTTAATCATTACTGGGAGGAATGCAAACTGGTGCCTCCGCTATGGAAATCAGAGCTCACTCTGTCACCCAAAGGTCTCTATGTCCAACTACAGAGATACTTGCTTTTCCATGTTCATTGCTACTCTGTTCACAATAGCCAGGGGAAAAAAGTTATTCTTGAAGTACAGAGATGGTTTTGCTCGTTCTGAGCAGTGGAGAATAAAGCGGTTCAGTAGGTAGACACTACCAGAGGGAGGATTTGAAACTGGCCTACCAGTGTTGCCTCTGGAAAGAGCAGCTGTGGAGAGAGGTATGGAGGCCTGGCTGACTTGAAGGGAAAGCCAAAGATAGTGTGTATTCTAGTTTATATGCATCACCATTGCACATTCTTTTCTGCTTCTTTTTACTCACTTAAAAATGCAAAAAGCGTTCTTAAGTCTCAGGATATACAGAAATAACACATGAGATTGATTGGTTCATGGGTCATTATCTACTGACAAAGCTTGGCTGTTACAGCAAGGCAAGATTAAAGGTAAGAAGGTAATTTGAAGGTGATTCTGACCCAAAAAAAAGGCAGGGGGAGACTGCCCTGAGTTGGGTTAGACAGAGACCAATGTGTGGAGCTGATCAGGAAGTAGAATTCAGTGGGCGTGCACATGTACATGATTGACTGCAGATTTTTGAAATTTATCTTTCAAGGATTTTCCTATGCATCAGGTTGTTGTTGAGACACTTGGAGCTGTCAAATGATGTCCAGGCTGAGTAAGTCTGTTGACTCCGGAATGAGCAGTGATACTTGGGTTTAATAGAGACAGATTTCATGAGGGCATTTATCATCCTCTTCCTCCCTGGCTAAGGGAGTGAATCACGAGGCCCCAATCTTCCATGCTGGAACCCTCAGCTTTATGAGTGTAACAACTCATCCCGTCAATCCTCAGCATTCCTGCCGCTGTAGCGTGAAGTCTCAGTCCTCTGTGCTTCATCTCTGAAATAGAGACAATCATGACCATGACCATGTCAGTGCACACTGAGTAAGCCGGTCTTGGTTATTCTCTTTGTCCCTTGGGTGTTACATGTGGGAAAGAATGTAAACCCTGTTTCTTCTCGTCCCCTCATGGCTCCTCTGCCTCTTCCATTTCTGATAATGCCATCTTTTAGCTGTTCAAGCTTTTGTTAGTGCATCACCATCTGGCTATGCCAGCAGACTCCCTTCAGTTTTGCCAACTGCTGTCTCTCCCTCATGTTACCTCATGTCCGTCCCTTGCCCCTCAGGGAGAACGGCTCACTTTGAATGGCCCTTTAATTTTCTCTCACTGTAAAGCCTTTCTCCTTTTTCCCTAGCTGGTGAATAATCTTTTTCAAATGCATTTTTAACTATCAGTCGAAACAGCCAGTTTATTCTTTCTGTCACAGAATCTTAAAGTACCCAGTTTAAGTTAGTTAAGTTACTATTAATTTTGTTTTATTGAATTAAAAATATTTTCATTGCTAGGCATGGGTGGTACACAGCTTTAATCTCAGCACTTGAGATACAGAGATAGGTGGATCACTGTGAATTCAAGGCCACCCTGGTCTACATAGGGAGACCCTGTCTTAAACAAAATAAAATTAAAAAATATTCCTTGAGAATTTCATACATTGTACTTTGGTTGTAATCACACCTCCCTATCTTCCAGACCCACAGCCTCTTTTGTACCCACCCAACTTTATGCCTTCATTAAAACAAAGCAAAACAAAAACAACTAACAAAATCTACTTTGTGCTCCTGTCCCTTTCAAATCATTGTGCTGTCTCTATCCCAAAGGCTAGTGATATTTTAAAGTGTGGAAGCCCATGCTAGTGTTAGCTCACTTTTGGAACATAAAATAGAATTGTGTAATAGTGACTTTCTTGCATCCAATAGTCATTCATATTCTGTTCAGTTGTAATCTATACAAGTTGTTTCAACAGATGGAATGTGGCAACAGCAATGAACCCTTGTGACTGTAATTATATTATACTGGATAATAATTATGTTATACTGAATAATAATTATATTATACTGGATGATAATTACATTACACTGGATAATGGCACTTTGAAACTTCCTCCTTCACTTTATTTGATGCTGCTGCTGTTAAGTGTGCCTAAATGCAATTTACTCTATTCATTGTATTTTATTAGACTTGTAATAAGGCATAATGTCTTTATCTCATGGTTTCCAGTTCACCCATTTTCTCATGAGGAGTCCTATTTCTCCTTTGCCATATAAGACCACTGAAACTTAACACATGACCCACATTTTTCACCTTGTGCTGTCCCTGGCTTGGTTTCAGCCAAGGTTGTTCTCTTGTGTGAAGCTCCAGAGGGTAGAGATTTACTTCTTAGCTCTATGGCTGTGAACAGAATTCAGCTCCTTAAAATCACAGGACTTGATGTTGGCTGGAGCAATTGAAAAACTCAAAGTGGGGCTGGAGAGATGGCTCAGTAGTTAAGAGCACTTCTACCTGCTCTTCCAAAGGTCCTGAGTTCAATTCCCAGCAACCACATGGTGGCTCACAACCATCTGCAATGATATCTGGTGCCCCCTTCTGGCCTGAAGGCATGCTTGCAGAAAGAATACTGTATACACAACAAATAANCAATTCCCAGCAACCACATGGTGGCTCACAACCATCTGCAATGATATCTGGTGCCCCCTTCTGGCCTGAAGGCATGCTTGCAGAAAGAATACTGTATACACAACAAATAANNNTCTTAAAAAAAAAAAAAACCTCAAAGTGCAGCAACCTCCTTTATGGGGTCCAGTATAATTACAATCACAAGAGTTCACTCTTGGCACGTCCCACTTACTGAAACAAGTTGTGCAACCCAGTTACACCAAAGAGAAGTAACCAGAAAAGAATCTTAACACCAGAAGACACAAACGACACAGTCACCCTGGAGGCTGTGTATGAAACGTGGTAATTTTTAATTGAATTCCAGACATTGTGGTGTTTACTTTATTGGGAACTTGATAATCTTGCATTCCTGGATTTATTTTTATTTTGAGGCACACTTGGGTATCCTGGAAACAGTTTATCCTTTGAGACCTTCTCTCACTCTTCTTTTCAGTGCTAAGGATGGAACTCGGGGCCTTGCATATTCCAGGGTAATACTCGTCCATTGAATTATAGTCCCAAATTTGTTTTTTTAAGACAGGCTTTCAAATATAGCTCAGGTTAACCTTACACATTCTCTACAGCCCAGGATGGCCTCAACTCACAATCCTCTTGATTCTGTCCCCTAAACTCTGGGATTATAAGCATATGCCATCACATTCAGCTATTACTTTATAGTTTTTTGATAGGTGGAACGGCAGTAGAATTTATTCTAAAGCTTTGGTTCAGTTTGTGGCAGTTTTGCTTCATTGGTCACTTGGCAATGTCTGGAGGGAATTTTCACAACTAAGACAAATATTACTTCCAGCGGGTTGGAAGAAACCATGGATGCTGTTGAACATCCTACAGTGCCCAACATAGCGTCCTGTAATGTGAAACTGAACTGTCAGCATCAAAGTTGAGAAACCTTGATATGCATAAAGACAGGACAATGTTCTACACAGAAGATTTTCTCAGGAGTATTTAGGTTGAGAATCCAGGTCTAGGCATTGTATTTTTGTTATATTACACTTTCATCTTTCAGGATTTTAGACCTTGGGAATTTTAGACTTTATAGATTTTGAGCATTTTTTTTAGCAAATTCTCAAGCATAAAGAGGTCATAAAGAGTCACCCAAAGGATCTGACATTATAAATTCCATACTATGACTAAATGTGTTCCTAAAGCCACATCTCTATGCAGCATTCTGTTCCTAATGCTGCTTGACCGTTAATGCTATCCATCGAAAGGATCCGAATCACCTAGCAAGGGACCTCTGGGTGGTCCTGTGAAGGGCTATCTGGATTAGGCCAGCTGAGATGGAAAGACCTGCCCACCATGGGCAGCACTGCTCCATGGGCTGGGGTCTTGCTGGACCTGCAGAAAAAGAAGGGACCATGGCTGAGCAGTCGTCACATCCAGACATTCTCTATGTCACTGTCCCGTAATGCTACCTGCATCCATGGCCAGCAGAGCTTGGTGACTCACTACCGGTGCATGGTGGGACCGCCCCCTTTTTTTTAAATGAACCATTCTTTCATCAAATAAACTGCCAAACTGAATTGTCTTAAGTTTTTCCTTTGTCACTGGCCTAGGGAAAAGACACACGGAGGCAGCTGGAGGAGGCAGGAACAGGGAGTCCTCCAGAATAAGTCATAATGCTGTTGCCTCTCAGTCTAGCTTTCTAATCTGAAACTGGCTTTATTTTTCCTACATGTTTGTATACACTAGCATGCCTGTTTCCAGGAAAGGTCAGACAGGGTGTAAGATCCCTGGAATTGGAGTTACAGGTGGTTCCAGCATCATGTGGGTGCCGGAACTGAATCTGTGTCTCTGGGTCCTATGCAAGAGCAATGTGCTAGTTGGCTCTCTCTCTCTGTCTCTGTCTCTCTCTCTATCTCTATCTCTCTGTCTCTGTCTCTCTCTCTATCTCTCTCTCTCATCTCTCTGTCTCTCTCCTCTGTGTGTGTGTGTGTATAACTTGACACAAGCTAAAATTGTTTGGGAAGAGGGACTCACATCTGAGAAAATGCCTCCATAAGATTGGCCTATAGGCAAATCTGTGGGGCGTTTTCATGATTGATGGGGGAGGGCCCAGCCCATTGTGGGTGGTGCCACCTGTGGACAGGTAGCCCTGAGTTGTATAAGAAAGCAGGTTGTGCAAGCAATGGCAACAAGCCAGCAAATAGCTTTCTGTAGTTGGTTATTTTTTACTCTACTTTTTAGGACTTTTGAGGGGCCTGCCACCCAGCTCCCAAATAAAACACAGGGAGTCATATTCTTTCTCATAAATGCCTGACTAGCTTGGCTTGTTTCTAGCTCCTTCTTCTTATCTTAAATTATCCCAACTACCATTTGCCTCTGTGCCTTTTCCTTTCTTATGTCTGGTCTGTACGTCTTACTTTCACTTTTACTTACAGCCAGTCTGTGGCTGGTTGGGTGGCTTGGCGGCTAGTAGCTGGCCCCCACTGTCCTCTTGTTGTTCTCTTGCTCCTCTCCTCCTTCCTTTCCTCCCACATTTCTCCTATTTACTCTCTCTGCCTGCCAGCCCTGTGTAGCCTTTCTCCTGCCTCGCTATTGGTTGTTCAGGTCTTTATTAGATTACTAGGTGTTAACAAATGTAACACATCTTAAAATAACACCCTCCATGGATTCTGCATCAGCTCTTTCCTCCAATCCTCTCTCTGAATTCCCTCAGTGATTGAAGTATAACCTGAGAGTCGTTAGCTCAAACCAACCCTTTTCTTCCCTAAGCTGTTTTTGGTTGTGGTATTTTATCACGACACTAGAAACCCAGTGCTCTTAACAACCGGGCCATCTCTCTAGGCCCCTGGACGCTGTAGGATGAAAGCAGCTTGAGACAAGACTTGAATAAATGTGGCTTCCTGCCCATAAGACTTTATAAAAATTTAAGGTGGTAAATCAACTCACGGCTCATAATTGGCCTAGCCCTGCTCAAGTCTACAATGGAATTAAAATGTATTTACCTTCTGGGTTTATTGTTTCCTAGAAGCAGGATATAATGAAAAGAAGATTAATCTTGCTTATCTGTTTTTTCGAGACAGGGTTTCTCTGTGTAGTCCTGGCTGTCCTGAAACTCACTCTGTAGACCAGGCTGGCCTCAAACTCAGAGATCCGCCAGCCTATGCCTCCCCAGTGTTGGGATCAAAGGCGTGCACTTGGTTTTTAATTTTTAGTTTTTAAAGGTGTTTCTCAGAATCAGAACTTGCTAAGTCTTAGGAGAAAACAACAAATTCTGTACCCAGAATTCTGGGTAGAAATTACACCTCTCATTAGATACAAAGTTTCATTTAGGTCATTTGGCTATTGTGAGGCCTGGTTTTCTTTGTCTGTGAATGGGGATGTGAGATTCAAGCCGTGGAGGTAATATGTGTGGAGGCATTTTGAAGTGTGTTTTTCATGACACTTGGCTTATGTTGCTTCTCCTTTAGGAGTATCAGCTCATGGTGGGACTCAGTAATGCCATGCTCTGGGTTTCGTATTTCGTCACATTCTTATTGATGTATTTGATTATCATCTGTTTGCTGTGTGGAATTTTATTTCTCAAGGCAAGTATCCACATGTACACAGCACACCACCACTTTCAGAGGGAGGAGAAGTGGAGGTGTGGGAAAAGTGTGTTAGTTTGCCAAAGAGTAAATGTGTTTTGCCCTGACTCCACTGTGTACGTTCAAAAGGCCTAGTCGATCAGAAGGTTTTCAGACTAGGTGACTGGCCCTTCTGTAGGCAATGACTTCAAAGTCTCTGAGTGGCGTGACTCACTTCACTGGGGCCAGCCCTCAGTATTTTCCTTTACTTCTGTGCCTTTTTTCCTCATCTCTTCACTTGGGATTAAACCAGCTTTCTAATTGTGTCATCAGATTACACACTAGAGAGTCTTTCAACACAGCGACCGCTGTTCATTGCCTTCTATTGCCTGTGTTTTGCCGTCTCCTCAGTGTTACTTGGCTTCATGATCAGCACACTCTTTGATAAAGGTGAATCTGAGGCACCTTCCGTGAGACATCCTGAGAGTTGACTGAGAGGGAATCTCGTTTGGAAGCTCCCTCAGTTTCAGATGCCACTGGATCAGTTTCAGGAAAACATTTTCTCATACTATTCATTTAAGTCAGAGTCTCTATGGGGCGCCTTCTGTGCGCTAGGCACAGTGCAAGATGCCAGTGATGTGGGGGTGGTCAAAAGAGCCCCCTCTCTTTGTTTCTAGCTGCTGCAGCTTGTGTCGACTAACCATCTTTTCCTTCTCCCTTTCCAGCGTCTCTGACCTCTTCCATTGCAGGTTTCCTCCACTTTCTCACATTCTTTCCTTACTTAATCATAGTTCGGATGTATGGTCAGACAAGCCTCGGTGGGAAGCTGGCTCTCAGCCTCATCACAAACACAGCGCTAGCTTTCGGGGCTGACTTAATATGCAAGATGAAAATGAAAGGCGGGTCTCCCCTCTGTGGCAGCACCTTCATTAATTTGCAACCTGGAAGGAAAGGACAGGACATTCAGGAGTGGGGGAGAGCATGGGTCAAGTGTGTTCGAGTGGTCTCTCATACAGGCTTTATCATAAAACATCATGTTGTGTGTATTATATATGTACTTATTTTTTAAAAATGTTTATTTATTATGCATACAATATTCTGTCTGTGGTATGCCTGCAGGCCAGAAGAAGGCACCAGACCTCATTACAGATGGTTGTGAGCCACCAGGTGGTTGCTGAGAATTGAACTCAGGACCTTTGGAAGAGCAGGCAATGCTCTTAACCACTGAGCCATCTCTCCAGCTCATTTTATATATGTATTTATTATGGACACAAATATACATGTACATGAGAACTAAACATTACATAAGCAATATTACAAGTAATATATTAGGTATTTATGTTTGTGTGCATATGCATATCCATGTCTGATGTAGGAGGGTCATCTGTCTATGTGTTACTTTCATTGATTAATAAAGAAACTTCCTTGGCCTTTTGATAGGCTATCCCTTAGGTGGGTGGAGTAGACAGAACAGGATTCTGGGAGAAAGAAAGCCGANATGAATACAATTTGTGTGTTGTTATTTCATGGTATAAGCTAGCCGTGTGGGAGCCAGGTGGGACAAAAAGCAGGCCCGCCGCTCCCCTAATCACTACATATGTCTCTTCTAGGGGATAATTTTGTCACCCCAGACAACAGAAGCTTGTCACACTGAAAGGTGTCAGTGTTTTACCACTGATATGATTTTAGCTTTTTCATAGATGAATTTATCCCACTGAGAAAAATCCAGATAGGGTTGTGGTCTATCAAAGAATATGCTTAAGTGTTTGTTTAGCTTTATTTAGAATGATGGTAAGTAGCATTGTGTTTTCTTTCTTTGTTATTGTCAGTACAATGGGCTTTGTGTTTTAATCTTGCATCCTGTAACCAGAGAAGTTTCTATGATTCTTTTTGTGATGTCTTTGTTTAATTTTGGTATATTGGCATAATACTGACCTTATATATTGACATAGGAATTATTTCATTCTTCATCTGTTTTCTCTTTGGAAGAGTCTGAGAAAGACTGGTGTTAATTATCCTTTAAATATTTGGTAAGGTACACAGTGAAAACATACATGCTTAGATGTTTCTTTGCTGAACTTTTTATTGTTCTTGCTCTTTACAGATACAGCCTGTCTTAGTTAGGCTTTTACTGCTATGCTAAAACACCATGTCCAAGACAACTCACAAAAGGAAGCATTCTCTGGGCTTATGGTTTCTGAGGGTTAGGGCCCATGAGGGCAGAGGAAAGGCATGACTGTAGGATGAGAGCGCACATCCTAAAGCTGCAAGCAGGAGGCAGGGAACACACTCAAGATGATGGGAGGCCTTGGAAGCCTCAGAGCCCACCTCTGTGACACACCTCATCCAGCAAGGCCACATCCCTAACTCTTCCCAATCAGTTCCACCAATGGGGACCAGGCATTCAAAGGTGAGCCTCTGGGGCCATTCTCATTCAAACCACCATATAATCTCTTTGTGGATCTTTCAAGTTTTCTGTTTTGTTTTTATTTTAATTTCTAATATATATTATTTATATAAATCAATAAGATTGTGATATTTCTATACTTTCATGTATCATGATTTGATGGTCATTGATTTCCTATCCTATCTCATTTCTTCCTGTTGCATAGTTCTTACTATCTTGTAGCTTTTTAAAAAAAACTTTCAGGTCATCTTATTCACTGTTCCCACGTATTACAAAATATATTGCTTTTACATTTGTGTCTGGCTCATTTTACTTAACAAGATAACTTCTAGCTCCACCCAATTTACTACAAATGAAGTTTTCATTCTTCTTTATTTCAGAATAATATTCTACTGTGCATGTCGGCCGATGTTCTTTATCCTTTGCCTTGTGACATGCATCTAACTTATTTCATATTTTATATATTATTAGTTGTTTCTCAACAAACAAAGGTGTGCAAGTGTCACATGGACTTCATTTTGTAGCCATACCTCTGAGTGGGATTGCTGCTGTTCTTCCTTATTTCCATCATTCTGTCCCCTTCCGTCTTCTAGTGTTTCCTCCAGTTAGTTTCTCTCTGTGTGTTACGTGGTCCTTCTCTCGTGCATGTTTTAATATTCTCTACTTGTCCTGGATTTTCAAAGATTTAACTGTAAAGCATTTCAGAGAGATTACTCTGGAGGAGTGTAATTTAATTTTGCTGTTCTAAGTGCTTCCTGTACCTTAAAAAATCTACATTCTTACCACATTTGGATGCTTTGGGGTATTCTTTCATTGACTAGACCTTCTGTATCCTCGACCTGTAGCCCTTCTCCCCTGGAAATGCTGATTAGACAGATATTTGGTCATTTGGTGATGTCTTGGAGATCTTGTGTTTTGTTTTTGTTGTTTCCTTTTTTATTTTTCTAGAATGTAGTATTTCAAAGTCTGATACTCTTTCTTCTAACTGATCTGTCTGTTGAGGCTTTTATGCTTGATTTACAGAACTTCTAATTTTAAAGATTTCTCTTGAATTCTGTTTCAAAATTGCGAGTTTTTACTACATTTCTCATTTATATTTTGAATTATCTTCCTTAATTCATTTGACTATCTGTATTTATTAGCCTCTTTTAAAATCATTCTATTGAATTCTTCATCTGGCATATCACATACTTCGATATCTTTGGAACCTGTTACTAGTTATTCACTTTAAGGAGTGTGCTGTCTCATATTTTCATTTTTCTTGTGTTTGTCAGTGCAGCTTTTACTTTTACCCAGCAGTAACTTCCAATCTTCTACATGCTAGCCTGGAAAACAGAAGTTGAACCTTGTTTCTTCTTACTGACGAGTAGAAGTTTATATGTATTCTTGGTTGTTATCATGAACTGGGGTACTGCTGCCTTGCAACACAGATATTTGCATCAATGGTTCTATGATTTTGTGTGATTGTTTATGTCCCTGTAACTTTTAGTTGAACTTGGCTAGAAGTCTCCTTCCATTATTGTTTACTTCCTTTTCCTCCTGGGCAACCTAAATGTAAGGGCATCACCAAATAACAACTTGACAGCATGTCTCCAGAATACAAGGGCAATTTCTTCCTTATTTAATCTCAAAGCAGCTGGGAATGGTGGGGATCTCTACAAACACCGTGGCCAGCACAGTGTTGATATGCAAGAGGCAAGATGGAAGTCTGATTCAACAAAACTCAGTAGCCAGTGTTGGTTCAAACTTCAAAAATCTGACCCTGGCTAATTTATTTTAGGCATATTTAAGCAGAACAAATTTGGAATAAAATTTCCTGGTGATAATGAACTCAATTCCCTGTTCACAAAAAGCTTAAGACATGACTACATTGAAACTGTTATAAAGTACAAGTGACATCTTCCATATTCCAGGACAGTTTCTATAGGTTAACTAAGAAAGCAGACAATGCTCATGATACGGGTCTGGGGGAAGAGAATGCTATAGATTGACTGAGATAAATAGTCTCAAGATAAGGGTCTGAGGGAGCCAGTGTGGGCTGGCCATAGAGATAGCGCACAGGGCACCATGCTATTAACCATTTCCATTCTTAGCTTTTTGGGAGAAAAATAGGTTATATATCTGTTTCTTTGAAGAGTCAATGCCTCATGTTTAACATTCCTGGTTTTCCTTGTGTTTATCTGTGAACCCGAGGACCTACATGCCTCGTACATGTTTCTTCAGCCATTGTTGGACATCTGAAATAACTGTCTTCCATTTTGTTTCAGGGCATGGCGCTCAGTGGTACAACTTCACTACAAAAATAAATGCCAATGATGACTTAACTTTGGCTCATGTAATAGGAATGTTTTTATTTAGTGCTTTTCTTTATGGCCTTGTGGCCTGATACATAGATGCTGTCTTTACAGGGAAGTATGGTGTACCTAAGCCCTGGAACTTTTTCCTGCAGGTGAGTGCACCCGCATACCTGTTGTTTAGAACCCCTAGTCCTCCTGTACCTAGTTTGCAAAGAATAAGCAGGTTTAAGTCTAACAGTCTCTTCCTGGGGGCTGTGGTCTAGACCTCCTGTTCCAGTGACAAACAACTGAGAGGAACAAGTTAAAGATTCATCCAGGCTTCAGTCTACAGTCCCATAACCATGTCGCTTTGAGATGAGGAGAGGCAGAGCATGACAGAACAAAGCCACTCATCTCAGATGTCAAGAAACAGAGCCAGGATGTCTTTGCTGTTGGGACCCCACCCTCTTCACCTTTATTCCATCAGTGCCTGGGTTAATGGTGTTGTTGCCCATAGTCAAGATTGTTTCTTCCCCTTAGCTATTCCTCTCTGGAAAACCCCTCAGAAACCTACTCAGCAATGTGTTTTACTGAGTACCTAGGCAAATCTCAAGGCAATTAAATGGACAATGAAGATTAGCCACCACAATTCCTCATTCTTGCTGCACTATAACTCTGTTGTTTGCCATATGTATTTATGGAATGAAATTATTTTCTGCAAAGAAATCCCGTCTGAATGAATACATGATAATGTCTATAGACCCTAGTTAGGAGAGGACAAATTGTGCCCATGTCTATTTTTATTTTTTTTTATCGATATAAAACCTGCATATTTATGGAAACTGGTATGTAATTTTAATACACATATATGATGGATATTTGATTAAATCAGGTGAATTGCCATTTGCATTATCATTTCTTTGTTTTGAAAAACTTTGAATTCATCTCCTTTAGTCCTGTAGAAGATACATTAATAGATTACTGTAAATTATAGTCACCTACCATGCTGTAGAACAGTAGATCATTTTCCCTCTAAGTTAATTTTTCCCATTTTCTCCCTCAATTACCTAGCCTGTAGTGACTCATTTCTAAGAAATCAGCGTATTTTAGCTTCCACACATGCATGGGAACATTATATATATATATATGTATATCAATACATATGTCTTCCTGTATATGGGTTATTTTGTTGAACGTTATTTCCTCCAGGTATGCGTGTCAGGGTAAGCAAATGGCACAGTCTTCTTTTATGGTCAAACCATATTCCATTTCCATGAGTATGCCCTATTTTCTATATCATTCATCCATCAAATCTGTGTCTTGGCTACTGAGAATGATGTTGCAGTAAACATGAGAGTACAATTGGGTGTCCCAGCCACAGAGTTGCTGTTTGTATTTTTGTTCTAATGATGTACTTCTGTGCTGTTTTACTTAATGGATGTACTAATTTAGATTCGCACTAGCAGTGTGTGAGAGTCCTTTCCGCATTCAGCTGTGTTTGTGTTTTGTGTTTATGCTAATAGTCATGTCAATGTGTGTGATGAAATAGCCTTGTGATTTTGATCTGTCCCTCTTGTAGTAATGTTGAGTAATTTTTACTTGCTGGCCCTTTGTATGTCTTTTGAGAAATACCTATTCATATAATTTGCCATTTTGAAATTGCATTGCATTTGTTTTTCTCAATATTGAGAGGTTTCAGTTGCCCTTATCTTCTGAAAACACTGCTTTTAGACAACTGGTTTACAGATACTTTCTCCCATTTCACAGGTATGCTTTGCTGTGTTGACCGTCACCCTGCTTGCAGATGACTCTTGGGTCAGTGTGATTCCATTGGGCTGATTTTGCTTATGTTGTTGTGCTGTGGGAATCTTATTATAAAAACAATATTGCCTATCCTGATATCTTAAAGTATCACCCCATTTTTCTTCTAGTAGTTTTAGGTGGTTGATCTCATATGTACTGAAAGATTGGTATCTGACCTCTTTCTGTGCACAGATATCCAGTTTTCTCAGCAATATTTACTGAAGAGACTTTTAAAATTCAATACATTTTTAATATTTGATACCTTGGTCAGAAACCAACTTCCTATACATATATGGACTTATATTTGGATTTTATGTTGTGTTGCATTCATCTGTGTATGTTGTTATTCCAGCTTACCCTGGTTAGATATCACAACTTTACAATACTGGAAAAGACAAGAAATGTTGATTTTATGGTCAGATTGTGTGTGTGTACATGCGCACATGTGTGCACATACAAGGACATGCATGTAGTCCAGTGGAGGATGCTCAGTGTCTTCCTCTGTCACTCTCCACCTTACTCCTTTGAGACAGGGCCTCTCACTGGAAGGAGGCTGATGACCAACAAGCCCTGCATTTTAGTATCTTATTTAATTTCTTCAGAATCTCATAATTTTGTTATAGAAGTCTGGTATTTGATTAAATTTACTCCAAGCATTTTTGTAGCTATTGTTATTGTTGGTGTGATTGTTTTCTTGATGTCTATTTATTACAATTAGTTTGTTTTTAGTATCTTTAAAAGTCTCTTCATTTCTGTGGGTTAACTGGTGGAGCTCACTGAATTTTTCAGTTATTGCCTGCAAACTGAAACCATCTGACTCCTCCTCTCCTATTTGAGTGACCTTTATTTATTTCTCTAACTTAATTGCCTGGCTAAAACTTCCACTACTGTACTAAATAAGAATGGTAAAAATATGAACACCCTTGTTCCAGATGTTAGTGGAAACATTTTCAATCTTCTCCAATTTGAGATGATGTTGGCTGTGGGCTTATAATAGTATTTAATTGGTATGGGAGAATTGTCTGTATTCTGTCAATCATGTTTTAAATAAATACTGATTGGCCAGGCAGGAAGTATAGGTGGGAAAACTAGACAGGAAGTAAAAATGACACAATGAGAACAGGAGGGAAGGAGGAAGTTGATTCCTTCCACTCCTGCCCAGACCACCAAAGCAGCAGGATGTGATCTAAGCCACATGGCTAACATAGACCAGAATAATGGGTTAATATAAGCTACAAGA
>LOEQ01003145.1:41147-52289 GCA_001685075.1 Bramus lutescens | reverse complement strand
TTATTTGTTCTTTTGATGACCAATTTCTTGAGCTCTTTGTATATTTTGGAGATCTGTCCTCTGTCTGATGTGGGGTTGATGAAGATCTTTTCCCATTCTATAGACTGCTGTTTTGTCTTATTGACTGTGTCCTTTGCTTTATAGAAAATTTTCAGTTTCAGGAGGTCCCATTTATTAATTGTTTCTCTCAGTGTCTGTGCTACTGGGGTTATATTTAGGAAGTGGTTTCCTGTGCCGATGCATTCAAGTGTGTTTCCCACTTTCTCTTCTCTGAGATTCAGTGTGCAGTGTGGTTGGTTTTATGTTATCTTTGATCTGTTTGGACTTGAGTTTTGTGTATGGCAATAGATATGGATATGTTTGCATTTTTCCACATGTTGGCATCCAGTTATGCCAAGACCATTTGTTGAAGATGTTTTCTTTTTTCCATTTTGTGTTTCTAGCTTCTTTGTCAAAAATCAGGTATTTGTAGGTATGTGGATTAATATCTGGGTCTTTGATTCAATTCCATTGCTCCTCCTGTCTGTTTTTATGCCAATACCAGGCTGTTTTCATTACTGTAGCTCTATAGTAGAGTTTGAAGTCAGGGCTGGTGATACCTCCAACCATACAGGATTGTTTTGGCAATCCTGTTTTTTGTCCCCATATGAAGTTGAGTATTGTTCTTTTGAGCTCTGTGCAGAATTTTGTTGGGCATTGCATTGAATCTATAGATTGCTTTTGGTAAGATTGCCATTTTTACTATGTTAATTCTACCTACCCAGAGCATAGGAAATCTTTCCATTTTCTGGTGTCTTCTTCAATTTCTTTCTTCAAAGATTTAAATCTCTTGTCATACAGGTCTTTCATTTGTTTAGTTAGAGTTACCCAAAGATATTTTATGTTATTTGTGACTATCGTGAAGTGTGATCAGAGATGCTATATGTTTTAAGGTTCAAAACTTAATAACTTTGTTAAATATATAATCAAGTGGATCAGGCTTTCCTCTATAAATATTTAAATTGTAAAGAAGACAGGGACTACACAATACAGTATGTTGTCCTTGGTTTTGAACTGAGACATCATGGACTTGCCTTTCATTGTTTGTATAACTGTAGCATGAGTTCTAATTGTTCTTAGTAATAAAAACTTGGAGTCAGATATTAGGGGTGAAAGCTGAAAGATCAGAGAAGCAAAGTGGCCAACCACTAGAGAGTTCTTATCTCTACCAGTGCTCAGACCAAAAGGGCGATCCTGTCCTCAGACTGACTGCTACTCAGACTGCACTGAGCTTATGTCTCCTCCCACCTTATATTCCTCTCTCCACCCAGTCATATCACTCCTGTCTCCACCTCCCTAGTGCTGGGATCGAAGGTGTGAGCTCTGTTTCTCTTTTAACCTGGATCAATTTCGTGTAGCCCAGGGTGGTCTTGAACTAACAGAGATCCAACTGTCCCCCATGTTCTGAGATTAAAGGGGTTGTGCCACCACTGCCTGGCCTCTAGTGGCTTAACTCTGCACTCTGATCTCCAGGCAAGCTTTATTTGTTAAAACACAAACAAAATATCACTACATATAGCATCAGTAAAAAGGACTGTTCGGGGAAAAAAATCAAAGTGGTTTAATATTTATGAAAATGATTTTATCCATACAGACTCACTGAGAAGTTGTAGGATAGCCGCAATGTATAGATCAACCGTGCTAGAAAGATCTGACTCAGAGTGAGGCAGCACTACTCACTAGGCACTTCTGAGGCAACTTCATTGACTTTCTTTTGAAAAGCTGAGCTTTAAGCACAATATGTGTTCTGTGATTGTATTTTAGAAGTTCGTATTACAGACAAACAATTTGCTTCACATCATAAAGTCAGTTATTGTAACTCTCTTCAAAACTAGAGTGAAATGAGCCCAAGAACTTTGAAATCTTTAGAGCACTCAACTTTCCAATAATACCATAATGGTGATTATTATTTTGGCTGTTGTTGTTATTTTAGAAAACCTACTGGTTTGGAGAACCATTCTCAAGCAAGAAAGAGAGCCAAGTCACTGATCTACCCCCAAATGATTTTGTTGAGCCTGAATCTGTTGGCTTAGTGGTTGGCATCCGGATTCAACATTTGTACAAGGTATTTATTCAACAGTTTTCTCTTTCTTGATAGGAGATTATCTATGAAGATTAAATGTTTGACATAGCCATAACTCTACAACTATGCCAATTAAGAGTCTTTCAGTAACATAAACTTTAAGTGTATACAAGAGAATCATGAGTCTGTGTGTTTGCCTGGGCATGGTGGCACAGGTTTGTCATCCCAGCCCTTGGGTGGGGGGCTGCTGAGGCAGAGAAATTGTGAATTTAACTCCCTTGGATTTCATAATGAAATTCTGTCTCTAAACATACTGTTATTTCTCTCCTTCCTTCAAAATGAGATCTACTCCATGTAGCTAATAATGGTATCCTTCAAGATCCTCCATGGTGGAGTCAAGATGCAACATTTATCAGATATTTGAAAATTATGCCCTGATTTGTTTTTCAAGTTAGAATTTATACTGTTCGCACTATTTTCTGTCAAAATATTGGCAAATATGAATTGTTAGACTTTTGTTCATTTCTGATTCTGAAAGGGTGTATGTATTTGTTTTTTTTTGTTTTGTTTTGTTTTTAGGAAACTCATACCTGCTGACATTCCCTTGCCTTCCAAAGAGCTATTCCAACTTAATTTGGATGTCTAATTTCATAATTTGTGGCAATTGAATCCTTTCCAGAGTTTCTTCTATTTGCCAGGTTAAGGGCCAATGGAGGACTGGTCATGTGGCCCCTTTCCCCCACTGAGCTGCCCCCACCTTCTGCTTTGATGACATTAGCACAGATGTCAAACAGCCTTTCTGCTGATTCTCTTTGGGTATTTACTACCATCAACCATTTTCCTACTATGGCAGTGCTATAGCAAAGGAGGTACATTGTGCCCTTTTTCTGTTGTCTCTCTTCTCTTCAGCTTTCTTTGCCTGCAGAATTGCCCCAGCATGCTCCTCGATTGTTTCAGTGGTTCATTCAGAATCGCCCTTACATGCAGCTCTGCTGTTACAGTAGTTCATTTTTCCCAGATCTCTCCTCAAGCTTGCATAAGAGTGTCATGAGTGTTCAGCTGACCCACAGCCCTTTTCTGTAGCAGTGATTGTTTACTCAAGAAATTCAACAATTGGCTTCTGAGAATTCATTGTTTTCTAGAAGATGATTGGTGTTAGGGACACAGAAATGAATACATCAGATAAAATTCTTATATTAACTAGACATCTGTAAAATCAACAAGGAACAGATTATTTACAATACCCAAGGATGATAAGCCTTCTAAGCTGAACTTACAAGTTCTGTATATTTTCCTCCTTGAAGCGATGTGCTAATTATAACCATGGACTGAGCAGCCCCCCCCCCGACACACACACAAAAGAACTCTACTAGAATAATGAGAGGCATAGAAAGGTTTTTTTGGGAGGGCAGGAAGAGAGGAAATCATGGCTGCTGGTCTGACAGATTCAAAGCTTGGAGGATCTAGACAGGTGGCCAGTCATTTCGTGAGCTGTATGGCTGCGTGTGAGGTGCTATGGCTCTAAAAGGAAGCATGAAATCGCTATTCTTGGGGAACTTTAAAAACAAAGTCAATTTTGGAGCTTGGAAATAAAACAGACTAAAGAAATAATTCCAAACCCTAGGACAAAAGAAACTGAAGAGATTTATATCTGCAAGACAGTCTATAAAGAAGCAAGAGGGCCGGCTCGAGCAGAAATGAGCTGGAGGTGATCTAACAAAACCCCAAATCTGTCTTTACTCTGCTGAGTCCCAGATCAGATGGAAGTGATGCCTCTTCTCTGTGTATTTAATTAAGTAAAGGGTTGCTCTGTGGTGGAAGATAACAGCTACCACATAGCCATGCTTTTCTCCTAACCAAGTGCATTGAACAGCTGAAAACGTGTTAGACATGTGAAGAAGCATGAAATAGTGACCATAACTAACAGTAAACATCTACAGCAGAAGAGCTTCAACAGGAACATGCTATAGTTGTTAGGACTAGTAGGCACAGATTTAAAAATAATTATTAGTATATTAAAGAAAATAATTTTAAAAATAATAAAAATAGAAAAACAGTAAGAAAAAAAAAGCAAGTACATTGGAGTGCTTTCAAAAGATGCCATAAGCCCATCATGATGCAATCTCACCATAAACTGAAATCAGAGTGTTGTTCTCACCAGAGTGGGAAAAACAGTAAAAGATGAATAATTAGAAAGCCCAAAATGTCAAAGAAAATAATATAATTCTTATTGCCCTTGTTTGCCTCCCAGAAGATACCACGTATTTTGGACCTAGGACTTGGAGAAATTAAGTTGTAATGGACCTGGAAGCCTCCACCCTCAGGACTAGCTCTCACCCTATCAGAAACTGCTGTGATAGTTGTCTAGAAAGAAAAGCAATAATTAGTCCTACCCAGCTGCATGAATAGTCCTACCCAGCATAGAGCCTAGGAGCCATGGGTGGCCAGTCCCCATCTAAGTAACTACGGTGCACCCTTATACCTTATATGTGATACTCGGGGACATTGTGGAAAAAACCGGAGGGAAAATTGTAAAAAACCAGAGGAAGAGAATGTTTACTGTGAGATAATATCTTCTAGACATCAACGGGAAGTTTCATCTTGAAATAGCAGCACTATGGGAGGAAGGGAGAGAGGGTGGTGACGCAAGAGGGAGGGAGAATATGAAAGTACTTCAGTGTGTCTGCAGCAACAGAGAGGTCAGGTGACAGATTTTTAGATAGGGCTTTAAGAACCTTGGTTCAGGGCAGGAGCTAATGTCTAGGTGTTTTTAGCAAGGGTTCATGTCTCAGTGTTTGGTGAAAACCTTAAATGGCACCGTGAGTGCCCGGAATTGCTGAAGGTCTGGGTCAGCTTCACGCCCGCAGCAGAAAGTCTGCAGTTGTGTGTGACACACAGCAGTCAAGGCAGGCTGTAGATTCAAGTTAGGATGGAGAAAGAAAGCAGAAACTGTGGGGGCTGCAGATGGCTGTAAAGCTGTGAGTGACCCAAAGCCCACCCAGTTACCCCTCTAAATGGGCTTACAGCACACATTTGGGTTTTTATTTTGTTTAAGACACCACTTAAAAGAAAAATGGCAGTTCACAAATTAGGGGAAAAAAGTTTAACTTTAGGCAACCAAAGTGACTTAAATGAAGAGCACAGCAGATGTTCACCGAGGTGACAGGCGGTCGACGTGCAGTTTGCCCTCTTATCCCAAGCCCCGTTTCCTTCAGGCGCTGGTGGAGAAAGATGTGTCTAATTAGACCTCACAAGTTCCCGTCCATTGTTAGACATGTGGTTTGCAGGTGCCTGCTCCCGTGCTGCCCAGCTGATAAAATGCCTCTCTTCGTTAAGTATCTGACTATATTTACAGGATCATTGTTCTAAGCTCTCTATTTGTACCATTGAGGCATACTTTGGCTCATGTTTAGTAAAATGCTAACTCATTCATATGTATATATGCACACATTTTCCCATTCTCCTATAACAGTTTTTCTGTCATGGGGGAAGGTGCCGTGTATGGCTTCTTCACAGCTACAATCAGAGCGTGTGCTGGCTACAGTGCATGCGACACCAGTTCTCAGTAAACTAATGAGTTCTTAGTGTATGAGGGAGATGTCTGAGGTCCGTCAGCCCCACATTTTGGAATGTGTAGCTAGGTAGATAGTTGTGTGGCCCATGCAGATATGATCATGGGCGAGAGTGTTCTTTTTAGGTGTAACAAGTAGAGTCTGGAGTGTCTACAAGCTGGTGAAATGGTGAAATGCAGTGGGACTTTCAGCAGATCATTCTGAAACATTGGAGAGGGACTGACTGAGGCTGACTAGAGCTGACTGGGCCTGACCGGGGCTGACTGGGACTGACTGGGGCTGGATGGTGTTCTATCAGCTTTAAGACTGGAACAGAGCCACAACAGGAGATTGCTCTGGGGAGTCTGTAGCCTGCCCTGAAACAGTCCCTGTATACAGCTTGTAAGCGTTGTTTGGTAATTGAATCTCTTTTTGATTTTTTCCCCTCCAACCTTGAGATTAATGGCACTTTTCTCCAACTCTGAATAATTAGTGAGTCCTGGTTTACAGGTGACAGTAATCAAATTAGTCCTTGTTTTCCCTTTACAGAAATTCACGTTAAAAAATAGTACCCTGATGGCAGTAAAAGACTTGTCTTTGAGCCTGTATGAGGGGCAGATCACCGTTCTTCTGGGACATAACGGGGCAGGAAAGATCACCAACTTATCCATCCTCACAGGTGTGTAACTGGGGACAAGTTCAGTGGACCAAGGGTCAAGTGTGAGGTTTCTGCTGACCTTTCTGAAGCCAGCATCATTGTAGTACAGCTAGTTAACCCACTCAGTTCTTAAGGTGCAGTCTCTATCATACAGTCAGATCAGCGCTTATTTCTATGTCTCGGACGCATCAAGCCCTCTTTATTTTGAGTGCCATTCTGAATGATTGTCCAAGTCCCCATGGTTTTGCCTCACTTCCTGCTGCCCTCTCCACACCACAGGAAACCACTGCCATTTTCCTGGCCTGCGTGGCTCTCACTGTGAATGCACACTATGAATACATACTAATTTTCTGAGAATATTTCAAACACAGCTAAATTGAAGTTTTTGAATTCAAATGTCTCTACATGTGTCACCTCTATTCTACCATTCCAACATTTTACTATACTCTTATATACCTATCAACCCATTTAAAATACTTCAAAGTTAATTTTAGACATTAAATATTCTTTTTATTATTTAACTTAGAAATTTTCTTTTAATAAAAATATTTTGTAATGTTTAAAATTTATTTGCTGAATTTTGACATATGTACACATCTGTGTATTCCAACAGATGTATCTTAAGATACATAGAAAATTCTCTAATTTCTCAAATAATCCGCTTAAAAATAAACTCCATTTTTATTTATTTATTTTGTGTGTCTGGGGAGAGGCAATTTGTGCCACAGCACACATGTAGAGATCAGAGGACAACCCTAGCAGCTCTCTCTCCTCCCCATGGGGCTGGTGATTGAACTCTGGCTGGCAGGTGTAGCAACAAGTGCCTTTACCCGCTGGACCATCCCACCAGCCTAAGAATTCCACTTTTAATTCATTTCTACCAATACATGTCATATGAACCAATAACTTTGTTTATTCCATAAATATAGATTACTAATATACAAAGTATTGGAATAGAAACCTAAAGTGAATGGATAAGCCCAAAGTCCTTACCTCCAGGGATTTTATATTGGATGGGAATCCTGATGTGTAGACAAGAGTTTTATCATGTGGCTTGAGAAACAGATAGATCTCAAAGGGAGGGTTCTACCCTGGCAATCTTGACTAATTCCTGCTTAGGTAGGTGGTTTGGTGGGAATGAAATCTGAGTCTGGGGAAAGATTGCAAAAACCATGAACAGAAAGAGTGATGTGTATTATAAGGACATACAGGGCCTGGGAACAAGAGCATGGAGACTGTCACGTGACCAGAGAAGAGAAAAAGAGTGAGGAATGGCAGAAAGAACAGGCCAGGCCTGAGATCTCTAGCGCATGCCAGGTGGGTTGGGCTTCTGTGACAATGACTGAGACAGACTAAATGTTGTCGAATTTCCCCTGAACCTCAGCTGGAAAACTTCTTCTTAAGAGCATTCTTTCTGACTAGTGTCACATGACTGAAGGAATCCCTGTCATGGTTGACAGCAGGGTCGGACTGCCTACCACTCACAGAATGTGCCTGTATCTGCTGTCTTGGAACACACTAATGTGTTACATGTGCATGACAAGTGTCCACAAAGACATGTATTTGTCCCAGGACCTATTCCTGTTGCTTTATAAGGCAGAGATTTTCAAATGTCCTTAAGGACTATGCAGTGGCTAGTGCCTCATAAGAGTGAGGCAGAGCGGAAGGCCGTGCAACAGTGGTGGCGGAAGAGGGGCCATACTGCCACAAGCCACTGCAGCATGGTTAAAACAAGGGACCAGTGTGGTGGAATATTATTTTAAGATGTGTTACATTCATTTATGCTGTACGATATGTATTTAATGATGTAAAGATGCATTGCATTCTTTCATGTTGCATTTGTTTAGCTCTGTGAAGCCGTGTTACTTTGCCTGCCTAAAACATCTGTATTCTAATAAAGAGCTGAATGGCCAATAGCTAGGCAGCAGAGAGATATGTGGGACTGCCAGGCATAGAGAATAAATAGAAAAGAAGGAGAGGAGGAAGGAGTGAGAGAAGGAAAAGGAGAGGAAGACACCAGGGGCTGCCACCCAGCCACCCACCCAGCCATGGAGTAAAAAGTAAAAAAGTGAAATAGTTTGGAGAAAGGTAAAAACCCAGAGGCAGAAAGAAGGTGGGATAGTTTAATTTAAGAAAAGCTAGCAAGAAACAAGTCAAGCTAAGGCAGAGCATTTATAAATAAGAACAAAACTTATGTTTATTTGGGAGCTTGGTGATGGGTCCCCAAAGAGTAAAATAAAAACCAACAACAGACCAGTTTCTTCTTGAGCTTCTATTGGAGGCATGCTTTTCTAAAGATCTTTATAGCCTAGTGTCATTGACTTTAGGCTTCTATCCCTAAATAAATCTGGTTATAGCCACCAAGTCTGTGATAATTTGTTACACCAGACATGAAGCAAATACACTTGTTGACTCTGGATGTAAGAGGCACCTCTTTGTGTCCATATCCTCACAAATTCCCTTAGCTGGTCATGCCTAACTGCCTCTCCTCACACTTTAGATTTTTCTACTCATCTATGAAAGCCCAGCTCCAAGGTGGTCTCCACCTCTCCTCACTGGTAGCTATTAACTCTAGCCTGTGTTTGGTAACCAATGTGCCCCAGTGACTAGAATGATCCCTCACAGAGTGCTCAGCAGACACATGCAGGGCTTATTAACCACATGTCACCTTTGTTCATTTATTTACTTTCATCATAAGATCCAAATTATTTGAGGCGAGGATCACAATTTGTTAACTTCTCTAAATGGTGGCATTTTTTTAGGTAAGTTTGGCAGAAGTCACTGTTTCAAGTGTACAGTTAAGTGACTTTGGTACACTCATACTGTTGTGTAGCAGTTGCCCTAAAGGAAGCCTCTAACTCTCAGCCATCACTTTCTGATTAATGTCCCATCTTTCCAGCCACTGACTGTCACCAGTTTGATTTCAGCGCCTGTGGACTTGACTAATATGTAGCCATTGTGTGAGGATTTGAATGACTGTCACATGACCTTTCATTTTACTTCAAAGGAAATCTTTGCAGATTTCCTGTAGGGAAGGTTATTATTTTCAGACTCATGCTGTATTGGTTATGTGGAGATATCTTTGAAGGAGAGTCTGGATAGATATAGCCAAGGAAAAGAAGCAACTTAGAGTTATATCAGTCAATGAATAGATAAAGAATATGTGATACACAATGGAATACTATTTAGCCATAAAAAGAATGGAAGCTCTGCCATTTGTGACAATGTAGACAGGAATGGAAAAATCAAGTGAAACACAGAAAGACAAGACCTGTTCAGTTAAATTTGCATATGGAATAAAAATTGTTACCGTAGAAGTTGAGAGTAGAATTGTGATTACATGAGTGTGGAGAACAATGGGAAGGGATGGATAGAGACATTGGATTAATGGTTACTGAATTAGTTAAACAAGAATAAGAAGTTCTGGTGTGTTATTGTACAGAAAGAAAGCACCTGTATGGATCATAGTAGTTCCCATATGTTAAAAAGTCTGGAGGAGAGGATTCTGAAAGCTTTCAGCATTATATAATGCATTCATTCATGCATTTGGAGGATCACATGGTTCACCATTAACTAATGCAGACAATGTTATGTTTTATATGTTAAAAAATAAATTTAAACTTAAAAAGATAAATTAA
The DNA here is from genome assembly GCA_001685075.1 of Bramus lutescens. Lineage (NCBI taxonomy): Eukaryota > Metazoa > Chordata > Mammalia > Rodentia > Cricetidae > Bramus > Bramus lutescens. Next base: position 42,380 of record LOEQ01003145.1, on the reverse strand, counting down.
TTGTATAATCATATGATATGATAAATACAGAGCTGGAAAAGAAACATGTTTAGAGTACTTTCTATTTGGTCTCGATCAGGATCTTTTGGATCTACTTCCTATAAAAATGTAAGTAGATGTAAGTACAATGATGTAATGTTCCAGGTTCCTGGTGGCTGTACCTGCATTCTGACCTATACCGCAACTCTCCCAGGAAAGGTAACATTTACTGAATATTTCTCTTAAATAAATGGCTTAGTGATGCAACTCAAAAGTTCAAAAACAAGAACAAATCAAGCCCAAACTCACTAGACAGCAGGAAATAATAGAAGTCTGAGCCAAAATCAATGAAACAAAGTAAATAATACAAAAAAATCAATAAACCTAAAATCTGGTTCTCTAAAAAAAATAAATATGATTGGCAGGTTATTGGCTCAATTAGCTAAAAAAGAATTAGAGGACTCAAATGAACAGAATCAGAAATGAGCAAGGAAACATTACAACAGACTCCACAAAAATACAGAATATCATAACAGGATATTTGAGAAACCTGTACTCTATTAAGCTGTAAAGTCTTTTTTAAAAAGGACAAATTTCTAGATTAAGTCAATCCACCAAAATTAAACCAGGAAGAAGTCAACAATATAAACAGACTGAAAGCAAATGAGGAAATTGAGACTGTAATTCAAAGCTCTCCAGCTTAAAAAGAAAAAAAAAAGTAAAGTTCAGGATAGATTCACAGAAGAATTATATTAGGCTTTCAAAGAAAATTTACATCCAATCTTTCTTAAACTATTTTAAGAATCAGAAACAGGAGCACTCTCAAATTGGCTCTATGAAATAAATATTACTGTAATACCCAAATCAAGTAAAGACCCAAAAATGAAAGCCACAGACCAATATCCTTGCTTAACATAGAATTTAAAATACCCAATAAAATGCTTGCAGACCAAATACACACATACATCAAAAATATTGTACAGCATGTCTAAGTTGGATTTAGCCTAGAGATTTGGGGGTAGTTCAACATATGCAAGTCAATAAATATAATAAACCACATAAATGGACTTAAAGACCAAAATCGCATAATCATCTCAGTAGATGCAGAATAAACTTTCAGCAAAATTCAACACAGCTTCATGATAAAATCCTAGGGAGAGTAGGACTAGAGAGAACACATCTTAACATAATAAAAGCTGGAAATAGAACCCCAGCAGCACAGACACTGAGAGAAACAATTAATAAATGGGACCT
>LOEQ01003145.1:11968-25379 GCA_001685075.1 Bramus lutescens | reverse complement strand
TATACTTCCTGCCTGGCCAATCAGTGTTTATTTAAAACATGATTGACAGAATAAAGACAATTCTCCCACACCAAAACTGGTTTGTTTTAATTGTTTTATTCCATGTGTTTACTCATTATGTTTGGGGGGGTGCACGTGTGCACATGTATACATGTACATGTGGAGTCAGTGCTGTCCTTGCACCGTGTGAGTTCTGGAGCTCCTGCTCAGGTCAGCAGGTTTTGCAGCATGCACATTTAGCCTCTAAGCCATCTTGCCAGCTCAGATTTCACTTTCATAGCTGATCTTCCTCATAGGGATTACTTCCGTTTTCAGAAGTAGTTCATTCAGAGTTGAAGAAGAATGCTGGTACAAATTATTACAATCACTGCTCTCTCAAACAAAAGACATTTCACTCTAGTGCTGCTGTGCCTCAGGACCCCTGTGTTAGCACTGGGCTGTCGCCTCATTGTCTAACATTGTTTTGTTGCTCTCCTGATTTATCTTCCTTAAAAATTTTTGCATGGGCATGCAGCAGAGATTCTTAGACCATGGATATATCTATCCAAGTTTCCTAGAAACACTTCTTATGTTTTCCCCATGGGATTTGGGAACTTGTGAAATAGGGTATTGTATACAATGAGAGTCTAGAATTTTGAGTCAAAGTTGTGATTCCTCGCTGTCATTTACTGGATGGTTGTCTTTGATCAAGCTCAGTTAATGTGGATGAGGCTGTTTCAGGGAGCAGAATATAGTCATGTGCACTGTGTAATGTCTGACGTGAGAGGCCACCCTATGCCACCTCCTCTCCTGCTCTATCTCTTTCTTCCTTGTATGCAAACAGATAAACTGTGGGGCATTTCTGTTGCTCTCCTGTTTTTCTTCAGTTTTTGTGGGTGAAGTCTGAGTTTTCAGGTCAGTCCAGAAAGGCTTATCACTGTGTTAAAACACTTTTTATTTTTCTCATTCTAGAAGTACACAGACAAACACACACACACACACACACACTCATATAAATAAACTAATCTCCTAAAAGCAGAAGTTGCCTTCTTCCTGTCAGGACCATGATGGGAGCAAAGGGTTCTCCGTCCACACTTTGTCTTACTTCTGGTCAAAGATAGCACCAGTGTGGTTTCTTCTACTAGAACACATTGGTTGACTAGGGATATTATCCCACTCTGACTTATGTGATGTCTATGTGTTGGGGAGAATACAATAATTATATTTTAAAATTTCAGTATGCTTAGTATGTTGTCCTTTGACTCTTAAGTACCTTTTCTGAAGAGGTATGTATTTAGAGCAAAGGGTTCCTTTAACTGAAAAACAAACCCATACTCAACTACACATTGCCCCCAAAGCTTGAAAAGTAGACAAAATTATATATTTATGTACATTTTCTAATTAACCATGGGGGATTGCTTTGAACTTAGAGGTTAAGTAAAAATATACTGGGCACATTGTAATCTTAAACTAAGTTATTCTTCTGTTTCCTGGTGCTCTGCAATCCTGCAGACCAGATATTAAAAGGTAGCCATAGAAACTCGATGCAAAAGGTAATGCTGAAAAATGGTGTTTGGTGTAAGAGAATAGTATGTTGTTATGCAGAGGCTCTATGAACAGTGACATTAATGACAGTGACTCCCCTCTGGGGACTTCCTCAGTAATGAAGTTAGGTGTCAAGTTGTAGTGCCTTCAAAAAGCATGGAGTGTCTGGTCTACCAGCCCCACTCTTCCTTCTGTACGTCTGTCACCACGCGACTGAAGACATTTATGCTAATGACTTCCATCAAAATCTGTGACCACTGTAATGCTGCCTTCTCTCTCTTGTAGTGGGTTCTTTACGCCCAGCAGTTCCGAGCCATGCTCATCAAAAGGGCAGTGTTCTCTTGGCGCAACTGGAAGCTGCTGCTATTGTAGTTGCTGGCACTTCTGGGTCTCATGTATCTTCTTCTGATGAGAGGCATAAGCTTCTCAACACCTCGAGAACCTGCCAGGGTAATGGATTTGGAGCAGTACAGGGAGACCATTGTGTCCTTCTCAATTTCTGGAGATCCTGATTTGACCCAGAATCTCACCAAAAATCTTGAGATCATGTTAAAGGCTAAAAAACAAGAACTTCATGAAGTCCAAGGTAAGTCTCTTACAACCAGAGAAAAAGCACCAGTAGATGGAGACCTGCTTGTGGTAATTTGAAAGGACAGTCTCAGCTGGAATGTTTAGAACTTTGTTCCTCTCCTCTCTTCTCCTCCTCTTCCCTCCCATCTCATCTCTCCCCATCCTTCTCTTATTTTGTAATAGTATTCACAAAACCAGCCAATCACAGACAAGAACCATCTTTGAAGGCCAATTGTTGGTAATGGAGATACTCTAAGATAGGAAGGGTCATCTACCATAAGGAGGAGCCAAGATGAGATTTTTTTAGGGAAATTAAGACATTTAGAAGCAGTCATATCTCAGGAAACTGGAAAAGGTTCTTCAAAGAAGATTTTAAGCCTATGCTCTTCTAACTATAGAGGTTATTTCCCTGAGAAGATGCAGTCCACAAAACCCAAGAGAGCAGCTATTTCTCAGCAAAAGATCCAAGTTCCTGAATATGTATCCTAAATATGTACTTCTCCTGAAGGAGAAAATAAATGACCCCACAATAATAGCAGGGGATTTGAAGCTTTACTTTCAACAATGAGCATATCAGTAGACAGCATTTCAACAATAAACAGTGTACTTAACCAACACTGTAGCATAAACAAGCCTAACAGACCTTCACAAAACTGTGCAGTCTAGTAATATAAGATTTGTAATTTTATTAAGTACACAAGGATAATTATTCAAGATATATTATATGTAATGTGGTCTAAGATAAGTCTTAATAAAATCTAAAAATAAAAAATATGAAATATCCCTTAAGATCTTGATGAAATAAAACTGGAAATTAGTAACAGCAAGAAAGTCACAGAATTTATGCATACAGTAGAAATAACATACTCTTCAAGACTATTGGGCAAAGAATTTGTAAGGGAACTAAAAGACCCAAATAAAAATGAAATAATAACACATCAAAAATGTATCGGTGTAGTAAAACAATGCTAAGAGAAAAACTTTTAATTGAGAAAAGCTGTGGCTAAACCTAACCTTACATTTAAGTAACTAGATGAACAAAATAAACCTCTGCTATCAAAGAAAAGAAAAAATAGAGATTGAGCAAAGAAGAAACAATAGGAAAAAGCCAACAAATCAAAGTTCGCTTCTTAGAAAAGACCCAACTTGAGGCATTTTTAGATATGTTAAAAAGGAAGAAGGCTCAATAGCCTAATGAGAAGTTAGGGAAAAGGTATTACTTCTCATTTTATAGAAATAAAGATTGCAGGGAGGGCCTGTAGTAATCTGTATAGGAAACAAAATAAGATACCCTACATGAAATAAACAAAATTTCAGTAATTCACATGCTACCGAGATTCAAACATAAATCAAGGCTCAGTAGATCTGTGACTGATGAAAAGATTAAGCTGGTAATAGAAAAAACTCTGCCCATTAAAAAGCAATCCAAGACCAGATGTCTTTATCAGTCTCTACTAAAAATAAAAGACAGCTGAGTTCCAACCTTCTCAAAATATTCTGAAAAAAAATTGGAAAGGAAAGAATAGTTCTAAACAAATCCTATGAGGCCAGAATTCTTCTTAGTACCTAAACCAGGAAAAGATATCATAAGGAAATAAATATGATATCCCCAATGAGTACTGTTGCAAAAGTTCATAATAAAAGAGTAGCAAGTAGTTTAGTGGAGCATTTAACAGGGTTATGCTCTACGACCAAGTAGGGCTTCATTCTTGGAGTTAAAGGTAAACTCCATTCAGAATGAGAAAAGACTGGAAGCCTTTCCTCAGACTAGGAACATGACAGACATAGCAAGTGGGATTTTCTACTTCCATTTGTATAAAACTTTAAGTCCTACCTAGAAAATTTAGGCAAAAAATAGAAATAGAAAGACAGCTGGGGTTATAGAGGTGAAACTATTTCTGTTCAGATGTGACCTGATATGCAAAAATACGTAAGTCACACAGGCACACATGCACACACACGTGCCCGTGCGCACACATACATGCACACACACACATACTGTTACAGCTAATACATGAATATGCCAATACTGGGTTGTTTATTTTCTTGATGTTTGGTTTTAGTTCTTAGTATATTCTAGATATTAGGTATTTTGCCAGGTGAATAGTTGTCAGAGTTTTCTCCTGTCTTGGAGATAAGGTCTCCACTCAGTCATCATTCTCTTGGCGGTTCAGAAGGTTTCTAATTTTATAAGATCCAGTCTGTCGAGTATTCGCTCTGTTTTCTGAGCAACTGCAGTCCTATTTAGAAAACCCTTACCTATGCCTGAATCTTAAAGTATTTTTTCTACTCTTTCCTCTAGTAGTTTCAGAATTTTAGGCCTATGTTAAGATCTTTGATCTATTTGGAGTGAGTTTTTATGCAGGGTGAAAATAAGAGTCTAGTTTCCTTCTCCTGTGTAGATATTCCCTTTCTCTAACACCATTTGCTAAAGAGACTTTCTTTTCTCTAACTAATGTTTGGAGAATTTCTGTGAAAATCAGGTGACCATAGCTACATTGTTTTATTTGTAGACCTTATATTACATTGATCTGTTTGCTTTTGTGCTGGTACCATGGCTTTATTTTTGTTACTGTATCTCTGTAATGAGCCTTGAAGTCAGCTATGGTGATATCTCTAGACTACTTTTTTTTTAAAAAATTTACTTAATGTTTCTTTGGCTATCTGAGGTCTTTTGCACTTCTAAATTATTTTTTATTTGTTTTGTGAAGAGTGACAATGGTATCCTGGTGAGGACTTCAGTGAATCTCTAGATTGCTTTGGCAAGACAGCCATTTTCACAGTAGTGGTGGTCATTCCAACCCATGAACAAGGGAGACTGTGATGGTCAACGTTGCTTTTCGGTTGAACAGAATCTGGACTCACTTAAGAGACAAGCACCCAGGCACACCTGGGAGGGATTATTTAGCTTCCACATAAGCACACGAGGGGTTGTGTTAAATTAATTGAGGTAGAAAGACCTATACTAAAGTATGTGGCACCGCTTCCTGGGCTTGGGCCTGGTCTGCATACAAAGGAGGTAGGCAGCCTAGTGCCAGCATTCATCAAACGCCTGCCCGACTGCGCATGTGGTGTCATCAGCACTTAGGCTTTGACTTCCCCTCTATGGTGGACAGCCCTTGGACTCTGAGCCAGAATGGACCCATTCCCTCTTCAGTTATTTCCAGGGTGTTTGTCACTGCAGCAGGGAATAGCGAGGCAGGGGTATTTCTATCCAATACTGTTTCTCTGCAGTTTGCTGTCGAGTGTTTTCATTTTTCCTGTCTAGGTCTTTTACTTCCTTTGTTAAATTAATGTCATGGTATTTTGTAGGCAGTTGTGAAGGTTATGTCTCCCAGGCCCCTTTCTTGGTGTGTGTGTAACTGGTATTTAGGAAGGCCACTGCTTTTTGCTTCTTTTTATTGAGTGCTAACCTTGTACTTTTCCACTTTGCTAAGTACCTATCAGCTCTATTAGTTTTCTCTCAAAGTCAGTATTGTCTTGCATAAAATCATATGATCTGCAAATAAGAACATTTTGACTTATTTTCCTGTCTGTATTCTTTTTATTTGTTTGCCTTATTGTTCTAGCTAAGACTTCCAGAACTATATTTAACAAGAATGAAGAATGCTAACATCCTGGTCTTGTTCCTGATTTTAAAAGCAAAAATACTTTGAGATTTGCCCAAATAATTTGGCAATATATATATGTTTATCCTGGTTAGTTTTTCCTTAATTTGACACAAGCTAGAGTAATCTGGGAAGAGGGAATATCGGTTGAGAAAATCTCTCTGTAAGATTAGTCTGTGGGCAGGGCAAGCCTGGGAAGCATTTTCTTGATTAATGGTTGATACTGGAGGGCTCAGCTCACTGTAAGTGGTGCCACCTCTGGGAAGGTGGTCCTGAGCAGTTTAAGAAAACAAGCTGAGAAAACCATGAGAAGTAAACCATTAAATAGTGTTCCTCCATGGTCTGCCATGAGTTCCTGACCTGATCTCCCTTAGTAATGGAACTGTGACCTGAGAGTCAGAAGGTGGAAATAAACCCTTTCCTCCACAAGCTGCTCTTGGTCATGATGTTTTATGGCAGCAACAGACACTGTTGTATGAAGCTTTAGTTATGTTTAGAGATGCTCCATCAATTCCTAGTTTCTCAGGACTTCTATTGTGAAGAGTTGTTGAGTTTTGTCAATAAATCTCTTCTGCATCTATTAAGATGATCATGTGGTCTCTACCCTAGAGTCCACACTGGATTTTGTAAAAGGCCTTTTTTACATCTATTGATACAATCATGATTTCTGTAGTTGTGACTGTCTGTGATGAATTGGATCATGTATATATGGACCACGCTAACTTGATCGCTATGAATAATCTTGTTAATACAATCCAGTCTGGCAGTATTTTGTTGAAAGCTTTTGCATCTATGTTCATCAGAAAATTTGGTATATAATTTTATTTCTTTTTGTTATATCTTTTTTGAGTTTTGGATAACAGGTAATAGTGGATTCATAAAATCAGTTGCAAGCATTATTTCCCTTTCTATCTAATGGAATAATTTGAATAGTGGATTCATAAAATCAGTTGAAAGCATTATTTCCTTTTCTATATAATGGAATAATTTGAATAGTATTGGTATTAGTTCTCTGAAGATGTGGTAGAATTCTGCAGTGAATTGCTCTGGTCCTGATATTTTTTTTTCCCTTAGGAAAGTTTTAATTACTACTTCAGTCTCTTTGCTGGTTACAAACCTGTTTAAATTGTTTATTTCAATTTTATTTAACTTTGGCAGGTTTTATGAGCTTTGAGATTCATCCATTTAAAAATTTTTTTTCAATTTTCCAAGCAAGTGAAACATGAGTTTTTAAGTTAAGTCTGGTTTTCTGAATTTTTTTGTATGTGTTAAACTGTCTCCTTTTCATTTTTAAGTTTATTATTTTTGTTTTCTTTCTTTTTCTTTTGGATAATTTCACTAATGGTTCCCTCATCTTTCTTTTCTTTTCTTTTCTATCAGTTGAAGATCTAAAAATTATTTTTAGTTTTGAGGTCATAGGTAATAGCCTCGGCTCATAGTTTTACAAGTCTGGTTTAATATGAAGCTTACTTTTAGGAACTTCTCTTTTTAGAGCTTAGATTTTTTTATTTTGGGGTGGTTTGGGCAGATTTGTGGTTCTTAATTTGTGTCTTCTTAAATTCATGGTATCTCTGAAAGTTCTTACAAATTCATGGCTTTTTTAACTTTTTGCTATAATTCTTAGCACCCTGACCTGGTATGCTTTGTTTTTCTGCAAGGATGGGACAAGAAGAGTTGTACAGATTTTTGAACTTGATTCTCTGAGTTTTTCCCTCTTAAATATTTACAATCCCATGTAACAGTAACTCTCTGTTCCTTCATATAGACTTATCTTATGTTTTTACTTAGCCTTCATATTCTCTGAGGAAGAGTTTGATTTTCTATGAGGTAATTTGTAAAAAGCCAGAAGCAGGAGTACTTATAAACATTTTCATGTAGAAATGGAAAGATTTGAGAGGAAGAAAGAAATTTGAGAGTGTTAATATCACTAGCCTGTGTTTTTTTCATTTTCATTTTTTTAGTGAAATTAAGCTAAAAAGCATAAAATTTGTGTGGCTGAGGGATGGATTTTTGGGGTAACAGATCAAGATGTGCTAAGGTTGCTGTGAAGCACCGGACAAGTAAAGTATTGGGTTATTTCTCTTTAAAACACATCTGGTTGCCAAGTGTGGTGGTGTACATCTTTGATCCCAGCACTTGGGAGGCAGAGGCAGGTAGATCCCTGAGTTCAAGGCCAGCCTGGTCTACAGAGAGAGTTCCTGGGCAGCCTGGGCTACTCAGAGGAGCCCTGTCTCAGAAAGCAAAATAAAAACAAAACAAAAAATGCCCCCCTAAAAAATATAACCATGTAGTCAGTGATATTTATTGCAGTTGATCTCATGTCCATTGTTATCTCCTCCTTCCAGGTGATGTCCAGGGCTACTTGCTGAAAAATAAAAAATGCATTTACTCATGCATCATTGCATTCTCCCTTACCGTTACCAGAGACAAAAAGGAGTTTACCTTCTGGTTCAACAACGTACCATTCACCATCACTATCCTTGTCAGTTTTAGACAATATTATATTTATGTCTCTCTCTGGCTCGGATGCCACCATTAATGTCTCCAACAAGCCTCAACCTCAACGTGTCACTGAGAACAAATCTGATAAGGAGTATGTATGGTTTTTTTTTAAGCCTGGGATTTGTTAAATTGATCCTTTTCTTCCTGTCTCACTGTGTTTGTAATGAAGTGCTATTGTTAGCGATCAATATTACCATCATACCATTGTGTGTCCTTTATGTATTCTTTTTGTAGATCTACTTCAGCACTTCAGATAGTCTTTAACTTGTTCTTTGGGATGAGTATTTTCACCAGAGGCTTTTGCCTTATGACAGTGACTGAGAGAGTTAGTAAAGCAAAGCACATCCAGTTTGTGAGTGGCGTCTGCACCTTTTATTTTTGGCTCTCAGCTCTGCTATGGGATCTCATCATCCATTTTGTTGCCTGTGCTCTACTACTGGTGAGTGTTTCATGTACTGTCTTGAAGGCCACCTCTCATACATAGTAGACATCATCAACTTGTCCAACATTTACTAAAATCTAAATGTCTTCAGAAAAGGATAAAAATGGTTTGACTAATCAATCAAGTCAGAGAATCTATTGGAGAATATTTCTCAGAGCAAAAAGAAAATCTTCCTTTTATATTTCTTTTAATGAAAGCATTCTCTGCTGAAACAGCTAACTTCTGACATAGTTGAGCACCAATATGTTCTGCCTTCAAAGCTGCTTTCTGTATGGAAGCATGTGTCCCAGCAGACTAGTGGTACCCTAGCACACACTACAGACATTTTCCTTTCCCCAGTGCTTCTCACTTGCTGGATTATACAAGAGATATTTGGACTCAACTCTTGAAGGTTTCCTTTAGAAACTTTTAAATTATGTCATGTACCATTCAAATTGTGTGAGTGTGTGTGTACTCACATATGTGTAAAACTTTTGCTTTGAAGACTACAGGTAATAGAATAGATATCAAATAGAAGTTGAATATAAGTCTTCCAGAAGCAAGACCAGGAGAAAATTTTTGGTCTGTTTGCATTTGTTACTTTCTCTTGCTTTTCCCCGTCTGGTGCCCTCTCCACAGCCACATTTATATGGCTAAAGGGAAAATGAGCTTCCATACTCAAAGTTAAAGAGAACCCATCCATTTCTCTGTATAGTGAAAGAATATTAAAATCATAATGGCTCTGTGGTAATTTCATTTCGCTGTATGATTCCATAAAGAATTAAAAGGAATACCAGAAGATCAATTGGTCAAAAACTAAGAGAAAATGTAAAAATGGACACATATACCTACCTCAAAGTGCTCCAGATATCAATTTTCCCATAATAAGCTTAGAACACATGCATTTGACATAGCTCTCCAGTTAATAAGAATGGTTACATAGAGAAGTGGGCGTGAACGGGATTGCTACAGTGAGTGGTATCTTGTTATGTGTTTCAGAAATAGCTACAAGAATGGACCAACACAGACAACTGGTGAAGCGGTGAGGGCTGCGCTGACCACACCTGTCTGATCACTGCATGCTGTATTCACATTCCAGAATCACACACTCTACTCCAGAGCAGGCACAGCTGTAAGGTGCAAATTTACACAGATAGTAACCGAGACAATTAGGACAATTATCTCTGCCAGGACCACAGCTTAGGGTGCAAGGTCACAGGAGGTTAAAGGCAAAGAGGCAGAATGCTCCATCAGTGCCCCTTGATCAGCCAGATCTACACAGTGAGGCCCTGTCTCAAAAGAAAGAGAGGGGGTAGGGAGGGAGGAAGAGGAAAAGGAAACTAGCCGCACATTTTCCCTTCATCTGGAAAACACGGAATAGAAACGTTTGGACTGTGTAAGATTTGGATGCAACGGCTCCTGAACTTCACCCTTGCTTTGTTAGTTTTGTTTGTGTTTTTCTAGTTCCCTGGTGTGTTGGCAGGTTGTTTATTTGAGAGTCTGGGTTGTAAATTTCAATCCTCTAAGCTTTCATGGTAGAGAGATTTTTGCTGCATCTTGTAAGTTTGGTGTGTTGTTTCTGTTTTTATTTATCTCAAGATAGCAGTAATTGCTTTATAAAAATGTATTCGCTGATACCTTAATATGCTGCCTAATTTCCATTTGTCTGTGAATTTTCTACAAGTACTTCCTCCTGTTATTTATGTCAAAGTTTCATAGCACTGTATTCAGAAAAGATACATGATGCAGGTCCATGAGCACTGGTCACAGCCTCCTGAGTAGTTAAAATGAAAAGTACTGTTTTAGCTAACACAGCTACTTCTGTACTCTTTTGGTTTCCATTTTCTTGGGGTATATTTTATTTTTAACTTCTGTTATGGCCATGTGATGTATACACACAACAATAATAATAAATAATTATTTGAAAACAGTACTAGAGATTTTTCTAGTAATATTATGGTCATGTTATATTTGTTGTTGTATTCCAAAATATTAAATAGTTTACTCGAGCATCATTTTTCCAGAGAATATTTGTGTGTGTGTGTGTGTGTGTGTGTGTGCATGCACACGCATGTGTGGGCTTGCACATGCTGACAAGGTCCCTGATTTGATTGCTGTGCCTGAATTTGGATTACAGTTCCTGTAACTGACAGCCTCCCTCAGATTCATCCTCAGCTCACTTAAGATTAAATAAAGCTTTAATCTAATGACTTTCCTTTATGGCTCTGAGCTGCCTCCCCCCAAATTTCTGCCAGCTGTGCAAGGCTGTGCTCAGTGGAGGGAATCTGGACCTACATGCCTGATTTCAGCTAGGAAGAGTGATGATGGTTGCCCAAGTGAATGAAATCCCTGACAAGAAGCTGTATCTGGCTGTGAGCAACAACAACAGCAGCAACAAGACCTTCAGGAAGAAGTCTATGTCTGCAGAGACTGATAGACCAACTGGGATTTCAGTACTGAGGGGAGACTGGACTTCTGTAGGTTCAGAAGCTAATTACTTTATCTTGGTCTGGTGTTAGCCTCCAGGGACAGTCAGTATCTGAAATTATACCTTGTGATAATAAATAAAAGCCTTTTAGAAGCCATTAACTTAGTGGAACACTAGTTTCCACTGATACAAGAGCTAAGAATGTCACCAGATAGCATCCAGGGCCTACAAAATAGCTCTCCTTATCTGGTCGCACCAACTCTCTGGTGGACCCACCAATGCATCTTAAAGTTGTTTTGATTTAAGACTTTTGTTGTTCTGTAAAATTCTAAAAACCCTGTAAAACTGCTTTCACATTGGAACATGGAATTTGGGGTAACCTAAATCTGTGTTCCTAAGTCATGGTAACACCAAGTGGTTCCTATTCCTGTTAAGATAAAAGCTGCGGTTTTAACATCAATACCTGCCATGTCATCTACTCCATAAGAAATGGATTTCATTTTTCCCAATTATACATGTGTACCTAATATAAGCATATTATAGATATAATATTCATTAAATTTAAGAATTAATCTCCTCATAGTTCATTTGGCTGCTACAACAAAATCCATAGGCTATGTGACTTACAAACTGCAGGAGATTTTGGTGGGTTTTCAGGAGGCTGGAATGTCTGAAACGAAAGTGCCAGCTGATCAGTGTCTTGTGAAGTCTCTTTCCTGACACACAGGGGGCTCTAGTCTGTATGTACTCACATGACTGACAGATGAGATGGAGGGGCTGTCCCTGGGGCTTCATGTACAGGTAGCAATCCCACTTATATCACCACTCAACGTTGCCATTTCTAAATAACATCATCTTTGCTGTTAGGATTTAGCATATGAGTCTGGTAGGTACATAAACATAAATGTTCAGTTCATTACAAACCATTCCCCTTAGCACTACTATTGGTGGTAGTTATTTCCATATTGTAAACTTGAATAACAAAGTAATTAATCTTTGTTTAGTGCATGACATTTTGTAGATGTTAGGATCTCCACAGATGCTGAATACATTTTAAATGTAAGAATATATAACTACTCAGATACCCCAAGTGATTAGTTACTTTAAAACTGTATTAGAAAATTAAATGAACACAATATAAGTAATTTACTTGTCTAAAGGTCACATGCTGCTAGATAATATATTTTTTGCTTTAAAACTTTTTATTACTTCTCTGAGAATTTTGTGCAATGTATTCTGATCATATTTGCCTCCTCCACCAGTTACTCCCCTCCTCTAGTCACTCAACATGGTCCTCTTTTAATTTTTGTTTTAATTCATTGAGTAGTTTATGCTGCCCATATATGCTTGGGTGTGCAATCTTCCACTAGAGTGTGGTCGATGTACCAGGGACCACACCCCTAAAGGACATATCAATCACCAACACTGGGTTAGATGGGGTGGGACTTTGCGTTCATCCCCCCACATGTTGGGCTTTGATCTAGCGTTCACTTCCCCAGGTCTTGCGCATGTTGTCATAAATACTATGAGCTCATATGTGCAGATGCCCTGTCGTGTTCTAAAGACACTGTTTACCTGCAGTTGTGCAGCGCCTCTGTTTCTTACACTCTTTCTGTCCCCTCTTCCACAATGCTCCCTGATAGAGATACAGATGCAGTCTCTTATTCTGTGTACTTGGGTCAGCTGTATGTCTCTGTGTTAATCTCTATTTACAGCAAACAGATTCTTGTTTGATGAAGATCGGGAGATGGATTAACAATCTTTTATAATGACAAGCCATTAGTAGTCAGTTTAATACTGTGTCCATTTAGCAGAATAACAGTAGTAAGTTCTCCCTGGGGGGTCCATGATCTGTCTGACCACGGAGTTCTTGGCCCTCATAATTATGATAGATATAGGTTTCATCTTCTGGTGAAAGGCTTAAATCGGTCATTGGTTACTCCCATAACATTTATGGTACTATTGTATATAGTATTGCATATATTATTGTATATGGTATTGAACTATACCAGTGGGCTTATCTTACCACTCCAGTCATTACTGTAGCTTACAAAGTTCAGAGCTGGGTGAGACTGGTGATAACTTTTCTTGCTCCAGAGAACCAATAGCGTCTTCCAGCACAACAAAAGCTAGGCAGTTAGGGATGAAGCTTCCAAATGAGAACCAACTTGATTCTTTTTTCGTGTTCTTTAGCTCAAGGGTACAGTGTCTTCAGAATTACAGTCTTATAGCCAAGTTCTGGAGTGTAGCCAATAGCATTGGCAATAGCCTTTAATGTTTGGAGGGAAGTCTATGGGACCTTACTGGCCAACAACTCCAAAAGTTACGAAGTTACAATTCCCCCTCTCTCTGTGTGTT